>CAJUYI010000759.1:59557-74327 GCA_910591695.1 Galerucella pusilla
CGATTCAATTAATTTACCAATTGTACTTTTCACAACTGTAGTTTTAAATAAAAATGAATAATTTTTGATTAAAACTAATAAAGTTTGTATTGAAAAGTATTAAGCGTCAGATTGACAATCAATTTTTCGATATCTACAAAGCAAAAAATTATCTTATCGAATACTTCTCGGGTCTTGATAAATACTCAAAATTTTGTCGTAGAGAATCCTTCAAGCGTGCTGCTCAAAGATAATAGCCCTCGGCCTGCGGCCTTGGGCTATTATCAAGCAACACGCTTCCAGCATTCTCTGATAATTTTTTACTGAATATAGTAACCAATAAAATTACTTAATTTCAAGTCATGTGTTAAATTTCATCCAATTACCGCTGTATTACAGCGATAAATTTTTACTGAATATGGTAACCAATCAAATTACTTAATTTCAAGTCATGTGTCAAATTTCATCCAATCACCGCTGTATTACAGCGAAAATACCTTACCTGTGGTGTTTTCAGTTTGGTGTTTATTTTTTATTAAAAATTAATTAAACGTCAAACTGACAATTGGATTAAAAATGTCGCAAAGATTTGGTATTGCATCTAACGATTCAACTAATTTACCAATTGTACTTTACACAACTGTAGTTTTAAATAAAGATGAATAATATTTGATTAAAACTAATAAAGTTTGTATTAAAAATTATTGAACGTTAGAATGGCAATCAATTTTTTGATATCTACAAAGTAAAAAATTATCTTATCGAATACTACTCGGGTCTTGATAAATACTCAAAATTTTGTCGTAGAGAATCCTTCAAGCGTGTTGCTCAAAGATAATAGCCCTCGGCCTGCGGCCTTGGGCTATTATCAAGCAACACGCTTTCAGCATTCTCTATGACAAAATTATCTCGGTATTATCAAGACCCTAGGGGTATAACTACTGATAATTTTTTACTGGATATAGTAACCAATCAAATTACTTAATTTCAAGTCATGTGTCAAATTTCATCCAATCACCGCTGTATTACAGCGATAATACCCTACATGTGGTGTTTTCAGTTTGGTGTTTACTTTTTATTAAACATTAATTAAACGTCAAACTGACAACTGGATTGAAAATGTCGCGAAGATTAGGTATTGCATCTAACGATTCAATTAATTTACCAATTGTACTTTTAACAACTGTATTTTTAAATAAAAATGAATACTATTTAATTGAAACTAATAAAGTTTGTATTGAAAATAAGTAAACATCAGATTGGCAATCAAGTTTTTGGTAGCTACAAAGTAAAAAATTATCTAATCGAATACTCCTCGGGCCTAGTAAATACTCAAAATTTTGTCGTAGAGAATCCTTCAAGCGTGTTGCTCAAAGATAAAAGCCCTCGGCCTGCGGTCTTGGGCTATTATCAAGCAACAAGCTTTCAGCATTCTCTATAACAAAATTATCTCGGTATTATCAAAACCCTAGGGGTATTACTACTGATAATGCTACTAATTTTTGTGGGTCCAAAAATGACCTTCGCGAATTATATAGTTATTCTAGAAACACTGTAGTGAGAGATTCTGTAAAACCATTTGCCTCAAAGAATCAAATTACATGGAAATTCATCCCACCACTTGGCCCAAATTGAAGTGGAATTTGGGAGAGCTCCATCAAGAGTACGAAAAAACATTTGAAAAGGAACATTGGCAATGCACACCTCACTTTCGAAGAACTCGGTACTGTGATAGCTCGAATCGAGGTAATCCTAAATTCCCGATCTATAATATGCTTCGTCCGATGATCCCACTGACTTATAATGACTCATACCTGGACATTTTCTTATAGAAAGAAGTCTCACTGCATATCCTGAATCTCGCACACGTACCCAAAAACTGATTAAGTTTATTCCAAAAATGTTCTCGCATTCAACAATCATTTTGGTCAGTTGAATATTTGAATAGTTCACAGCACAGATCAAAGTGGCTACTCCCTTCTTGCAATTTTCAGGTCAACGACCTCGTTCTTTCCAAGAACAATGTTATTCCTCTTAGCTGGACAAGAGCCAGAGTAATAATTTTTCCTGGATCTGACAACAAGATCAGAGCAGTCAAAATATGCACCAACAGTGGACTACTTCAGATGCAGACCTATTAGGTATTTAAAAAATTCTGTGTGAACATCCACAATACCAAATGAAAAACATCGTGTCGGGATAATTAGTAGGATAGTCAAGATAATTGACAACATGTCGAAAACTATCAAAACAATCAAGCATTTTTGAGATACTAATACGTTTTTGAAAATATTAATTATTTTTGCATTATTATTAGGCAATCCAGATCACCTGACCTAATATGGCCGTACAGGGCAAACAATTTAGACAGATAGGTTAGCTTTGTATTGTCCATTCAATCATAAACAGTGCTCAAGACTTTTTAGTCGAATGTATTAGTATATTTTGCTTCAATTTAGTATATTTTATTAGTGTTTAGTATATTGATCATTTGATTAGTATTTTTTATTTAGAATATATCACTTTTCTTAGTTTTTATAAATATTGTTATTGAACAAAACTGAACAAAATGCCTGCTACATACAGCCTGATATTTGATTTTTGATTGTGTTAAATCATCTCTATTGATTGCTGCTAACCACAATTCTCCACGCTTCTCACTTAATTCATTCTTGTGCACCAAGTATGTGTTCTTTAAAACAGCTGGGACCTTAAAAAAGCTTACTTGGTCTCGGTTTGAACGGCTCCCACAACCGACTACAATACAAGTTGTTGGCATTTTGAAGTAGGTGTTTCAGTCCTGAAATCCGTAAGCATAAAAGTTAAATACTGCAGGTGATATCCTCCAATTCAAGCAAGTGAAATTTTAATGCCAGCAATTTCATAAAAGTTTCACTTTCATTATAATATTGTATATGTTTTAGTCAGTGTGTACTTACCCGTGAATATTAAATAATAATTCTTGATAGTCTAAAAACCACTAACAAAAAAATAATGTTTTTATATAGGTACACAACCAAAAGTTGGTCCTAAATTGATATACTCAGCTTAAAAGTTTTATAAAACTGAGCTTTTTATTGTATATCATTAGTATAGAGACACCAAAGCAAAAAAAAGCACCTTTCTCCAAAATAAACACTTATTTATACCAAAATCCACGGTCTACAATGTATTAAATCACATTTGTTTGCCCTGTGTCGCCATATTGAATTTTATTTGACAGTTCACTGGATTGCCTAATTGCGTAGGCATAGGCCGACACAATGTGAAGGGAATATCAAACAATGCCGGGGATGGGCTAGCACCACCCTCAGGGTTGCAGAGGCTGATGGAACATTGTGAAGAGAGATTACCTCTACTAGTAGCATGTGATGCCAATGCACTCAACACTGTTTGGGAGAGCAGTGAATCAGAGAGGTTAGCAGCTTTTAAAATATATCCTTAACAAAAGCCTCAATGTTCACAATATAGGGAAAGCCCTCACGTTCATGACAAAGGCGAGGCAAGAACTTTTAGGTACCACACTGGCAACACAGGATCTAAAACAAAAGATTGGAGAGTATCGGGTGAGCCAAGAAAAAGCGACTGGGACAAAGATCCACAATCGTGGAATGAATATCTGTCGGAATTAAGAGCTTATGCCCTTGACCTTTTTTATAGGGCAAAACTCACCAGAGACTGACAAAGATAAACCGAGGTGAGAAGCACCTACTACAAGGAAGTAAGAGAAGCTAAGAGAAATAGCTTCAGAGAATTGTGTGGAAATATAAATACATAACCCGCTGCGGCAAAACTTTACAAAGTCATGGCGAAAAGTGAGGTAAACACAGATATGGCCAGACGGCAAATATATCAAAAATGAGGAGAAAAGGGTATGACTTAACTCTTTTTTCTCGGAGTACCTCAAATAGAGGAGGTAATCCACTCTAAGGTCATAACAGGAATTCGAGACAAAGTACTACAATGGCTAAGCACATTTGTATTAATGATAGGTTTGAATGGGCTATGATTATTTTTCACCTTTCAAGGTACCGGAAGCAGATAGGATTTTCCCAGTATTACTCCAGCAAGAACAAGACGAAAATCACATTTAAACCAATGGTTCAATCAAACTCAAAGTCCAAACCACAAAAAATTTAATAAAAGTCCCTCAAAGGACACTTATGATGCTACTAGTTTCGGTACAATATTACCATCATCAGGCTACAATATAAAGAAATGGTACACTTAATGCATGAAGATCTTATGAAATTTTTGTTGAAATTATTTGAACCAGAGTAATAGATATAAAATTAATATGAAAGGTGATATTATAATTAATAATACAAAATGAGAAAATTACACTTGTTAACATTACAATTAAAAACTGTTGAAATACAAATTAAAAAAGAAAGAAATGAAAATATTTCAAATTACAAGTTTGATAGTACTAATTATACTAATAGGTAGTCAAAATAATGAAATAAAATAAAATTTAGCTACCTGCATGAAACATATCTAAAGAACAATAGGTTATTGCCAAAAACGTTAAAATTATCAGTATGTTAAAACATACTTATATCAAATAATTTCAAATTTTACTTAAGTGGTAAGGAAAGGAAAGAAAAGGGAAGAACATTGTAATTTTCAGAAACTAAGTTATTGAAGGTAATTAAAACTGCTGGCCTACTGGTCTATGCCAAAAGGGGGTACAGTGAAAGCTTAATTTTAAATTTACATTTAAATTGTCCAAATGAACCTTTCAATAGGGCTTGGTATTGGAAAATTGGTAGAAAAAATCGATTTCGACAATGTCGCACTTTAACATTAAAGTCGCTTAGCAGGCCTTAGCCACTGAAATTCTTATATAAATAGAATAAATAATTGAATTATCCATTAATCAGATTTAATTTTTTTTTACTGTTAACTATTACACTGTATCACAGGACTGAATTAACCTCACCGGTGACCGGAAATACAAATGAATTCGTGACCATTGACAGATATCACATGATATACAAATATCGAAACTTAGTATATTTCTATGAGAGATTGGCAAACGAACCATGATCAATGAAATTATTAATGTTTCACTCACAAAAGAGAAGAAGAATGAATCATATATAAATGACATTAACCTAGTCGAATACTATATCCAGAACACGTGACCATCTGACATGCAAAATGGCCGTTGGTAGACACACAAAAGATCCTTTACCTGCGTTTTGCATAGGTGTATAGTTGTGTTAATAGTTTTTTTTTTCTATTATACGTGTTTAAAGTTTAAATAATGGCTTGTTCCAATATAAGTGATTATCTATTGACGTTAGAGAATTACTGTAAAGAAATTGCCATAAGATACAAGGAAAAGATAAGAGTTATTAAGGGTATTGATCCTTACACACTCATTAATAACACTGCTCCTATTGAAGAAACTCAAGAAGTCGACTTTCCACCTTTTTCTTCTGATCTTTGATAGTTCATTCCATTCAGGTTTGTGTGGATAGTGTAATTCACTAGGTATTCGATAAAATCTAACATTATTACGATCTCCTCGACTTCCACAATTAACCACACAACAAGTAGTAGGCATATTTTCTAGTTTCACACTGAATTATTAATAATTAATCACAATACAATAAAGAACTGAACCTTTAGATTAAAGAAGACCACAGAAGACGAGTAAATTGACCGAACTAAACAGATTTCACATACAATAATATCATAGCAAAATATTTGTGTGTCTACCAGCGGCCATCTTGAAAATCATTTGACAGCATCTTGGATAGGTCTATACAATATGCAAACGTCAAATATACCCAAAACAATATTAATAAATCCGCTCTAAAAAATATTAACAGCAGCTTCAATGGGGTGAATGTAATAAAATATAATTTTCTGTAGAAGAAATCTGTTCATTCAGGCAAGTGACACCACTATCTAAGGAAGCTCTATGAATCTCAATACTTTCTAGTAAATTCATTCCAATACCTTTATAACATTTGGTTGAAATTTGTCGAAGCAGCCTAGTACTGGGCTACATATAAGAAGCAAGGAAATGGCAATAGTAACCTTCCCTTCAAAAGCTGGAAAAAGGGACACAACAAACGCAAAATCCTTCAGATCAATTAGTCTAGCATCGTTTGTACTCATAACAATGGAAAAAACTATTGACAATTATATTAGAATGGGAATCCCAAAGAGATTTTTTCTCCACCCACACCAGCATGCTAAGCGGGCAAGCAGATCTACGGAGACTGCACAGGTACAATTGACGGAGGATATCCGAGGTGCTCTAGACAACCAAGAAACTGTAGTATGTGCATTTTTGGACATGGAAAGAGCTTTTGACAACACTCCGAATGAGGCTGTCCAGAAAGCATTAAATAGAAGAGGTGTAGACAGCACAACATTCAAATGGATGCTGGAACCCCTCACCCACAAAAGTAGCAGAGACGAGGACGAGCAACAACAGCTACAACAGCAGCTACATATGGGATTCTCAACCTCACACCACCACATATTGTGGTGGAAAGTGTGTCAGAAAAATCAAGATACAGACTAAGTAGAGAGGGAATCATTGGAAAAAACACCTTTTCACTTCTTAGAAATCAGAAAACCTGGGACATGCCACAAGATAGTTTGATGCAACAAGAAAGAATGGGATTCAAATACCATAACCAGACTTGGAAAGAATGCCATTCAATGGTACACATACTGATCAGTCCAATTG
Source organism: Galerucella pusilla (assembly GCA_910591695.1). Classification (NCBI taxonomy): domain Eukaryota; kingdom Metazoa; phylum Arthropoda; class Insecta; order Coleoptera; family Chrysomelidae; genus Galerucella; species Galerucella pusilla. The sequence goes on from CAJUYI010000759.1 coordinate 66,249, forward strand.
AAGAAAGTGGGATAGGATCCAAGCACAAAGGATATAGAAGGCAAAGGATGATTATATTGTCGGATAGCTAATATGCCATTGAAGCACTAAGCAATTTCAAAATGGTGTGGGAATGCCTAGGCATACTTAATAAACTAGTCGAGAACAATATAGTCACCTAACTAAGGATTCCAGGACACACTGGTATAGAAGGGGGGTCCTTTTGGGGGCCGAAAACCTTTAACGGTGTCAGCTCCAATGTAATACTGGAAGAAAACAGCAAAGCCGAATAAGAGAGAAGATATCACCATTGAAAAGATCTAATAGGGCTTAGACAATCAAAGATTCTGATGGGTGACTACAACTCGTTGAGATCAAATGAATGCATAAATCAAAGTAAAACTGCACTAAGAGTTTTAACAGGGATCCCAACCGGATATTGTCGCCTGAATGGGTACCTGAAAAAGCTCAAAATAGTGGAGAAAGAAGAAACCCCATCCACTTACTTGCGAACTGCTCGGCAAGATGATTTTTATTTGATATTGCAATTGTTCACACAGAATTTTCAATAAAAAAAAATAATATTATCTCGAATTGATTTATTTCTTTTTCTGGATGTAAAAAAACTAATTGTATTTTTGTGTAGCAACCATATTCTAAGAATTTCAAGAAATGACTATACCACTGACTTACTACAAACTTTAGATTTACAGCTTTGGTATTTCAAACATACACCACTGAGTTAGAAATACATAATTTTACAGAGATACAATTAGTGTTACTTTCGACCGCATAATTCACACCTTATTAAATGACGGAACTTCATATATATGGAAGTTGCTAAGTGTAACAGTCGAAGTTGATGCTCCTCTCTTCTCCACGGTATCTATATATACATGAAGTTTCAAACTAGCTCAACAGAAATTGAATAGGAAGCGTTTTAATCATGGGAAGATTGTATCTTCTTAACCAAAGATGATTATAAGAAGTTGTCGAAGTTTGTTTATGTAGTAACTGTTCAATATGCAGCTACATGAGATCTAACAAATATATAAACAGGAATCGTTGGATCCAAGAACTAAAAATAGATATGGCCTGGTACTACGAGCTTTAAGTATTTCTGATGATCCGGAAATATGAATATTGATCTATAACTTATGAAAATATGTGCATAAGAAAAAAAAACAATATCATAGTTTCAAAGTCTAATCCAAAAAAGATAATCCCTGAGTATTTTACTATAAAAAGGGCTGGAATGGGATTATACAAAAGCCAGGAAAGTTTGGGAAAAGCCCCAAGTATTTGTCAACTAGAGATTCGGGCCGTGATAAATTCTGCCCAGTTCAATATTGACAAACGATAAAGAAGACAAATTGTAATAATCATGTCCTATCAGATGTAAACAAAACAAAACTCCAGGACCAGATGGTGTGTTCACCAAACTCTTGCAATAGGGATTAGACATCACAATGGGTCTTTAAGTTCTAATACCACAAAGTAGTAATGCTAAAGGTATATACCAATGAGGTGTAAAACTTGTTAAACTTGTTTTCTTAATGTTGATAGTTAGTAGTGGACAAAATCATAATACGGAATCAATTATTTGTAATGTTTCCATTCTCACAAGGTCGATTTGGTAATTCAACTTTCGGACGTTTCTATATTTATGCTGTGACGTACATATCCTAAAAAAGAAGTTAGCTACATAAGGGTTGACATAGGACCAAAATTCTGTCGTCTTCTTTTCAAAATCGTGATAAATATAGGTTATGCTTATGTTGTAGGTATTGCTATTAGATTATTTTATAACCTTCCACCATTATAAGTTTTTATTGATGTATTTACAGTTTTTATTTAGGTTAGTGCTAGATTTGTTTCGTAAATTAACAGAATGACTGGGTTCGTACAGCAAATACACACATATTATATAATTATTTAAATCAAAATGATCACATCATAGTAACTGTGTTAGTGCAGTATGATAGAAAACAAGATTAATATGATATTGGCATTACACTACCTTGAAAAATTGTAAAGAAAAGCTAATTTAACTTAACTTGATTGGAAAGTATTGATACAATGCTTTCATTTTTCCATAATATTGAAGCGTGAAACTCGTATAAACTGTAAACAGAAATAAACATAAATAATATTATAGACGTTAACAGCTCTTCAAATTCGTATTGCAATGGCCTTTTTGTAACTGGCTATTAGTTCATAAAACATATAATCAGGTTCAGGTTTGTGACGTATCAGTATTGGAAGTTGCAAACATTTAGGAATTCATAAATTCTAGTTTTCTCCAAAAATATTTGGTTTGAAGAATTTGCAAATTGATTTTTGCAAAGAGGTGATAATATATTTTTGAAATACCTGAAGCTGGATATCGGCTCACATCCTATTGCATGGATAGAGTCAAAGGTGGTGTTTATTTCTAAGCCTTGGAAACAAACGTACATCCAGATTAAAACCTACTGACCGATCACTCTTACATCATTTATGGTGAAAGCCATGGAAAACGGTATAAAAATGTAATCGCAAGAAGCAGTGCCTTTCCTCTACACAAACTGCAGTGGGTTCATCACGTATTGAAATCAGAAGCAGCTGCCTTACTATTTGGAATTTATAGTCATCGCTTTTAGCCACAAATCAGTGTCGTCAATGGACACATCCCTAAAAAAAAGGAAAAACAGAACTATAGATAGGATCCATATACGAGCATGGGAGAATGACAGTACATACGCATGATATAATTTACTCCGTTAGGACAAATGAAGGGTGTCATCAAGGTGTATTCCCACCACTTTTATGGAATCCAATTGTGGATGAATTTATCAGCAGGTCAAATGATCAAGGTATATGGATACTGGGCTTTGCGAACGACATAGTGCTTATTACCAATGGGAAATTTCGAGAGTCAGTTATGAATATCCCACAAAAACCACTACGAATTTTGGAGAACTGGTGCCATTAACAGGACCTTTCAGCTTATCCAGAAAAACGAAAGTAACTGCTTTTACGAATAGAAAAGTTCTCCGTGAAGGTGAAGCACTCACCGAGAAAAATATTTATTTGTGACAATCAAAATCTTATTATGTCAAATAAATATGATTTTCCATATGGCCTAACTATTGTTTTTTGTTTATGGAAGTTACCTACTAGCACTATTCAATACACTAGGCTTTTGAGATGTTTCTAAATATTTAGAAATATATTAAAAGTTCACGATGTATTAATCAGTATGGGTAACTTCCACACAGTTCTCTAAATAATTAGGTTGCTTAGGAAAATATATTTTTCACAAATATTTGTCTAAGCCGTTTCCAGACTATGTCGAAATATAAAGTTGACTTTCGTTTTGTATGTGTGGACTAGTCGATCGAATTGGGCGATGGTTAGTCTGGTCACGGATTAAAATTACAGTATTTTTATGACAAACATGTTCAAATCTAATATAAATCAATGGTCTCTAATTATGCATAAAACTGTTTAGTAGGAAAGCAGGATAGGAATAAAAAACTTGCTGCTGAATATTTTAATGTATTAAAAAGAAAACCAAACATTTTTGTAATAGGTACCATACATTTATAAAATAGAAACCATACATTGTTAAAATTAAACATACCTACATGATCTACAACATAACCAACAATGGTATCCACAAGATAGCCTTGTCTATCCTTAAGAGTGCTCATTAATGCTTTCTCCATAGTAGTTTTTTGGAGTTCTTGGAGTGGATCTGACAGGAGAAATATGTATGTTTGAGGTACATTTCGCTTGCTTGTTACTTTTATCTACTTGAATATAATTGTCATTTATTTCCACATCTTCAAAGATATCTCACAATTCTTGTAATCGCCATGAGTTTAACAATTCATTCATTCTATTATTAAACTTATGCAGAGCACTTTAACCACATACTTCACAAAAACAAAATAATTAGTAAAATTGCAAAAACTGATCTAATTTCACATGCAGACTGACGCCAAACGTATACAGGTGGTGACCGTTATTGAATAATAGGGAAGGGTGGGGTGAGAATTCTTTGTTTCAATTGCCACATAATTTGTAGGCTGATGTGATCTCTTACGGGTGAAGAAATATGAGATTTGAAGTGAAGAAGTTTTTTTTGTAACAATAAATGTACAAATATACTCAAATACTTATTTCTTCGGTATAAAGTAGATCTTATTTGAGGCTAATAATCCATAGGCTTATTTAAAAAATGCAAATTTCTGTCAAAACTTTCAAATTATTTACTATGAATATTTAATTTGTTGTTTTAAAGTGATGGAATATTATCGAAGATGTTAGGTTTTTTTCTGGGTAATGAAGACAATTTTTACCCAAATAGCATTGTTACTTTTATAACAAAATATTATATTGTGCTTCGTAGACTTTCATAGTTTCCGAAGAACAATTGTATAAAGGTGTGCCTAGAGGAAAACACATTTTTTCACGCATTAAAGAAATTACACTCGAATAAATCATTTTTTTATATCAAAATTTCCCAATATTTCCACGTTAATATGGTTTCCTGATAATAAATAAGCCATGTTAGTCACTCAAGATACACACATTCCCATTTATTCACAAATAGTGAACCTCCGATGTGTACAACGTGCAATGTAATAAATAGCATAAAGCATATTCTTATTGTATGTCCAAAATACACCGTCGAACGAGAGACAAATAATTTTCCAAACAAGCAAGTCCTCCTCGGAAAAGACTGCCAATACCAACAAATCATAGACTATTTGAAATCGATAAACTTATTATATAGGATCTAAGTATTGTAATATTATTGTATTGTCGCTAATAACCTTTTGGTGGGAATAAATCAGTTTATTTGTCTATAAAGAACTAGTAATATCCAAAGGAGTTACTTATCTGGGAGTGAGCATAGATTCCAAACTACCAGGGTTTTACTGGTAATTCAGAATAGCTATGGTAGAAACCTGGGGAAAACGACCCGAGGTGGTTGACTGGCTTTACACAACTGTAATGAGGCTAACGATTAACTATGAAACAGGTCTGGTGGAGAAGTATACAAGTAGGTATCCTCCGCAGTGTATAAATTAACCGCAATCCAAAGACAAACCCTCCTTGGAACCGTTCTGTGGAATCACAAGGGATTACATGAGAGAGAAAATTGGGAGCTGGCTAGATGAATAAACCAATTCAGATGGAGCTTGACACAAAGGCAGCTCCATACAAAGAGTTTTCTGAACAAGGTAGACTAGGAACTCTCAACCAGGCAGTTGAAACTGGGTGAGAGAGATTTAAAGATAGCTACCGTACAGGTTACTGGACACTATACCATAAGAAAACGTCTGCACAATATGGGACAAGTTAGGGTGAACTATTGGATGAAACACCTATTCACATAATTTGCTTCTGAACTTACAAGGACTACGACTGAAGCACTTTACTTCTCAAAATCATCCCAGTCCAGTCTGGGTGGAATTAATCTGCTTCTGAAATTTTTCTAAGCAATGGAACTAAAGAAGCTACTGGTACCTGAGAATCTTCTCAGGAACTATGTAAAAGAAGGGAACAAAGAAGATATTTTGGGACTCCATGCATGTAAAAAGTGTATTAAAACATCATGTGCCTGCGCCATAAAATGAAAATATTTGAAAAAATCAACTGATTAACAGTAACTAATATGAATCTGTGATAATGAGTGAGCATTGGTAATTTGAATTGGAGATATCTATTAACCTGCACCTGTTTCATATTTGTATGTTATTGTGATCAATGCGACGAGTAGATTCCATTTCCAAAATCCATTTTATGTTGATATCATGACAATTCAGTTATATTTTCTTTTCTGGAAAAATTCACTGATCTTTAATTAAAATTTTTAACACCGGAACAATGAAAAGTTTTCGTTAATAGTGAATAAACAATGAATTTCATAGAAAAAATATGTCTTATTCATATTATTTCATTTCCAAAACATCACCAGTGGATTGAGAATTATTGGGATAGCTAGAGAATCGTTTTGCGTAACAAAATGATGTTGAATGAATAATTTTTGGAACTTTAGTTCTTTACGTCAGGTTATGTTTGAGCGACCAGGGGTCGCGACGCAAAAGATCTGACCGTTACGCGTTACGTTGCTTCGTTATGTGCCTTGCTTGCGTGCTTGTGCTCTCTCCTTAGTCTCTTTCTTGTTTACGAAGCAGCGATTCATATGCTCCGGCCGGGATTCGATCCCGGGCCGCCCGCGTGGAATGCGAGCATTCTACCACTGAACCACCGATGCTATATTAAAATTCTATGCAAAGCTGGTATTCGCAGTGCTGGTGATCTACTTGAATTTGTTCGGATAAATTTTTACTATTATTTCCATATTTTTTTGCGCGATTGAGGGGTCTAGCACATTTACTTTTCGAAATACAGGGTGTTGAAATTTTGAAAACTTGAATGCTTCAATTCGATAACTTTAAAATGGATGGATATATTGATTTGACATTTGGCAGGTTGTTTTTAAATGTAAAAGGGCATATTTTGAAAGAAATAGTAGTTTGTGCAACTAGTGTGGATATGATGGCCATATCGCACGAGGACGAAGTTTGAGCACGACGCCTTAGGTGGAGTGCTCAATCGTTCAAGTGCGATATGGACAATCCACACGAGTAGCATATTTTTTCTACGACCCACTTAAGAAAAAATCTAGAAAATAAAAATTTCTTTTAACTGTAATATAACTTCAAATTAAACATTTTACAATTCAATTTTATGTTTCCACTAATTTTGTGGTAAACGTACAGTTCTTGAATGTCCAATTTGTATAATGCTACGGTTTCCTTTTTTAAATATACGATGCTGTTATGAGTAGATGTTGCCAGTCGGACTCCCTCATGAAGAGTACTGTACCATTATCTATAATAATGAATATTCTGCTAAATATTTCAAACGTCTATCTGTTGTCGTTATTATTAACAAGCAGAATAATCATTTAAAAATGAAATTAACAATAAAAAAACACTTCCTCACGGGGAATCGAACCCGGCTCTACTGCGTGAGAGTCTGGTATGCTTACTACTCAACCACCAAAGAATATGCAAATCATTTATTTATAACGTCAGATGTATTACATAATTTTTGCCTAAAAGGAACTAAAGTTCCTACCGTGTGTCCCGCGACAAGTTCTACCTTTTTTTTTCGTGAAAATCTCGTTCTTAACTGATGCCAAAGTTACCAAACGTACAAAGATGAATGGGAAAGTATCTGATAGTCCTTCACAGATAAAACTGATCCAATATTGAAAATTTATTTTCTCAGAAATATATTTCAGTTTTATACCCCCACATTCAAGGCATTCTTTTTACTATAATTCGCTGATTTACGATTTTTTCGGGACCTTAATTTCATTCATCAACTGCACTTATTATACCACTCTTGTATAGGATTCTTATAGAATATGACCTTGATGAATTTCGTTTGTCATCAATATTGTAACGGGAAATTAATTTTGTATAGAAATTAAGTAACAATGCCCTTTGTTACATATTTCCTAATTGGATACACAATAATCAACACGCTAGCGGCTTAGACACGTTTTCAATTTAAATTTAGGTTTTTCTGAAATCGATCTTTCATTACTATCAATAAAAAACCCCATTTCAATCGAAAATATCAACAAATTTAAGTGAATTCAAACCATTATAAGACACACAAAAACAATAATTAATTTCTTGATCAATCAATATCTAAAGTATTCTAGAACTCGATAAATACGTATAACGGCAAATATCTTGAATGAATTTATGATTAATGATGATTGGAACCAGATAGACCGTCGTTGTTTACTCCAAAATATTTCAATCAGAATTTATCGAGAAATTTATTACTTATATCACACTCACCAATAAAAACCACTATAATCATATACCTAAAATTTCTCGATTATATTAATTACTTACGTTAATCTCTTCTCATGAAACTCAAATCTTTATAATATTTCAAATGAAGTGAAATACTTTCACTATATTTCATGATTATTTAATTATTAAATAGCACCCTGTATCTGAACGTAAACGTCTTCGGTCTGGTGGAAAAAGCAGACACATTATGATTACAATCACTTGT
>CAJUYI010000759.1:94327-111435 GCA_910591695.1 Galerucella pusilla
AAAAAAATAAATGTTCCATTTCATTTTGTGCTGTAATAAGCTTTTTACTTTATACTGTACCCTAAAACATACCTTTACGTACTTGATTTCAATCCGGAAAATAGACTTTTACGGGATAGTAGCACGTAATGAAACTTTACAGGCTCTTAGATATTAAAAACTAATAACTCATGTATGCTTCAAAAGTATGAATATTCATTCATTGAAATTCAACAGCAAAACAATAAACAGAGCTTACTTAATGCCTGTATTAATATTAACGGTTATATTTTCGTTCTCATGAATGTGGATTCCACACTGAAAGAACAGTTTGGTTACAATCACTAAGACTAATTAACTATCACCAAATCCGTTATTGAAATATGGCTTATTAAGCATTTGTTGGTAAAAAACAAATTATTTGTTTTCACTTCAAAAATAAAGAATTATTTACTTTTACATGAGAATATTTTCTCATAATAATTAGTTATTAACAATAAATGTATATTACTAAGCCATTGTATATAGTTATTACATATTCTGCCACTGTATTTCCAGATTCAATTTTTACTATACCCATATATTTGTTCACAATGAAAACATGACAAAAGCTCCTTTATTGATAATAAACAAATATTTTCTACATTTTCTCACCAATATTCATAGATTGATGTCCAAATACTTATTTTGGCAACTAGACTGCTACCTTCAGTAGACCCGAAAAATTATCATGATATTAGCAGTTTTTTTCAGTTTTTTTTTTCTTCGGAGCCGTCCTTTCGCCGGTACCACCTCAGCCTCCTGGGCTTATTGTGGATACTCCTAGTGTTCTGACTACAACCTATTCAGCCAATCCGTTCCCTGTATTAGCTCATACAGGTTCTTAGCTGGTTGATTGTAGAAGTCTTCTGGAGTCATATTAGCAGTTAGTGAAACCATATCAGCCTTTGGTGATTTCTGCTAATAAATTGATTACAATGATTACTTTTAGAGCATCTTACTGGAGATGGCAATTCATTGCAGTTGATGAAATAAGTGATACGACATTTTTGAAAATGTCTCTGTTCTTTTTAGTGTTTATAGCTATACCCATTATTTGCTTTCTACACCATTACAGTTTTTTTTAATACATAAATGACAAATTGTTGTGCTTTTCTTCAAAATGACTTTTATCTAGATGCTGGTAAATGAAGCAACAAAACTTTTAATCAAGCGATTTATTCAATTTTTTCCATTATAATTTTAACAAAAAATACAATATAATTACTTATATAAAAAAACTGTGTTTCAAGAAATTCCAGAAAATATAATTCCATCGTATAAGAAATATTGATCATTCATGGAAAAAGAGGAGTCGGAATTATTTCCTTTCTTCTAAAGAATAGTATTTACAATTAGGTACAATTAAATACGACATATACTATAGGTATTTTCACTGTCTATGTACTTACGTTCGAAATTTGCAAATATCTTAGCATTGGTTCCACATTCTTCAAGAAATGCGCTTATGGGGGTGCTACTGAAGTCGACACATACACCGCCGTTCGCCATTATTTTGGTATAATATCCAAATACAAAATAGAATCACCAGTTCAAGCACATACTTATTAAACACTAAACTATTCACCCACCCCTACGCTGCCACACTATTGCTAATATCCAAATAATATAATTAAACATCAGGAGTTTTATTGAATGCATTATTTTTTATCAAAGAGCTGCTACTTGCTGACACATTTTTTGTTGTTGTAGCACTCCAACAAAGTTTGAAACAGTATTTAAGTTGAGAGAACGCCAATGGAACAATAAAAAGTCCAATGACGTTAAAAAAAATTGAAAGTGAATAATGTAGGTTCTTGCCTAACTAGCCTATAAAATTTGGAGGTAAACTAAGCCAGTTCGCAGGGCTTTGTTACCTTATTAACCTTGAGAAAAACAAATTAATATTGGCAAAACTAGAAAAACAGAAAAAGCTATTTTAGGGCGCCACTAATTTTCTTATCAAAAGTACAATTGTTTGAAGATGAAGATGACGTTGATGATGAAGATGATGTTGATGATGAAGCTGTCGATTTAGGTACTACGGATTGTCTACAGGAATCGGTATTCAGGAAGCTTCCTGTTAATCAGGAACTGTTTGTCCCACAGGTACTTGTCTGTCACACAGGAACTTTGACCCAGAAACTTGTCTGTCACTCAGGAACTTGGGACCCAGAAACTTGTCTGTCACACAGGAACTTGACCCAGAATTTGTATAGGAACTCCAAAAACTGTGCTCCAAGAAATTGTGCTACAAAAATATACCGGTATATAAAAAAAATGTAACAAAAAAAAATTGAAGCATAAGGATATCTGTCCAGCTCAATAAATACAATTCAGTAATTCAAGTCAAGGATTCACCTTAGACAAATATCTGATTTATAGAAAAAAATACAAGGCAATCAAATTTAAATAGAAATATCTAATGTTAAATGAATATAAATGAAAAGGTATAACCATAAGGCTTCCAGAAATGAGTAGCCATTTTGTTCAAAAAATAGGTACTCAATAAATATAAATCTTCCACTATGAAATTTTATATAGGTAACAATTATATGTAAAAAAAACATACCAGTAATCCAGATTCCTAGGGTAAAACGGCATCTTTTGTTTCTAAACAGGTAGAAAAAATTGTATCAATGGATTACTGCACAGTTCCACTTATGCTGCTTTGTCGACAGACGATGAGGGAAGACCTACCGGAACCTTTCTCATTCTTATTTAAAGACAGTTCAAAATTTTAAATTTCGCGGTAAAATATCTTAAGAATATTGATTTTTGGTTTATTAGTTTATTCCGCCACGAATCACAAAAGTGAAATAATTTATTAATTTTTCAAAAGCAATATTTTTAGGAAATATATATGGATTATCCCACCAAAAACCAAAATTCTGAAGAAATTCAATGATAAATATAAAAGCTGAAAGGCTGAACGCAAAGTTCACGTTTCAAGTTTTCTCCTTGTTGTGCCATGCGGGATATTTTTCCACTGTTCTCTTGTGTTTTTTAGCAGTTTGAGATACTTCACCCGTCCGGTAAACTTTTACAGTACTCGTTTCGAAATTCCGGACTTGGTTGTCGTCCTGTCCGTAAATATCTCACTCGTACTGTAAAAGTGTACTTACTGAACTAGTAACGTAAATATCTATTCCCAAACTCATTTAAGTCCGGGAAATAAGTATTTACAGTACTGAGTCCGGGAAATTCTTACTTTCCGGACAGCTTTATAAAAATACAATATTCACATTCTTAAAATATTTTATCTTCAAAACTACAGAATCAAGCCTATAAAAACTAATTATAATTAATATACAGTGCGTCTATAAAGTAACGCATAAATTCATTATTAGCTAAATAAACAATAATATTAAAAATTCCCGAAACAGGTAAATTTTTGATTTTAATTCACTGTTTTTTCAAATTATAATGTTATTTACAGGGTGAACCATCTCCGTGTGATGACGTCATCGCCATTTTTTTTAAGTGGAACACCCCAATTTTTTTTCGATTTCCGGATTTCCCTTGATGAGTTGATTCCAAAAATGTATACCTAACACTTTCTTTCAAATTGGTACAGGGTGGAGGAAAATAAAAAAAATTAAATTACCTACAAAATAAGAAATAAAAGAATAAACGTAAAAAATACATTAAATGAAATTACGTATTTACTTACTACTACTTTAAACACACCGTATAATTTTCAACATTGTATTTAACAGCTTAGTGATCCAAGCCCCTCGACTAAAATTTTTATTGTTTGAAATTTTTTCTGTCATTTTTTATCATTTGCCGGTAAAAACTGTCAACAACGTTAAAGTACATTTCTGTTATTGTTAACTCTGTAAACAAGGTACGTTTATGTGAAAACTATCTACAAAGAAATTTATCATAATATCATAATTTTGCAACTTCTTTAACAAAATGCGGTTAACCGAAAGTGAGAGGATTGAAATATTAATGATTATTGGTATTGGCGACAGGATGCGGAGTCAACAAGAGGTATGCAGATTATTTCATGAGATGCACCCAGATCGTGAACCCATTTCACAATCTACTGTGAGCAGAATAGAGCAAAAATACAGAGAATTAGGACATGTGAGGGATGCACCAAAGCCCGGTAGAACAAAAATTAATGAAAATATTCAAGAAGACATAATTTTGTCGGCAATAGAAAATCCACACTGCACAGTGCGAGGATTATCTAGGGACTTAGGTATTGGAAAGTCTTCAGTAGCAAACATTTTTTAAAAAGGTAAAATACCATCCTTATAAAGTACGACTTATCCATGAATTGTCTGAAGACGATTTTGACCGAAGAACTGAATTCTGCGAGTATATGATGAACCAAAATAATTTCACTGACAACGTTTTATTTTCGGACGAGGCAACGTTTTATTTGAACAGGCATGTTAATAAGCAAAACACCCGTTATTGGTCTGATGAAAATCCACACTGGATACAAGAATGCCATACGCAAAGACCACAAAAAATCAACGTATGGGCTGGTATTGTGAGAAATACAATTATTGGTTCATATTTTTTTGACGAAAATTTAACAGGAGCATTGTATCTGGATTTCCTACAAAATACAATGATTCCTGATCTGATCCAGCTTTTTCCTGATATTCAAATACCCAACAATCTAGACCGTGGAATCTGGTTTCTACAGGATGGTGCACCGCCACATTTCGCTGTAACTGTGCGCGAGTTTTTAAACAGGACCTAAAAGACCGAATCAGGCAATAAATGCAGAACATAAAACCCGCTATGCTACAAAATGTTAAAGAAGAATGTAATGTCCGTTTCTGTCATTGTCTAGCAGTCAATGGAGAACAATTTGAACATTTATTGTAAATTTTCTTTTGTTTCTTTTTGGTAGTAAATCACAGTAATTTCATAATTATGTAATTACAATTTTTGTATTTTTTTCCACCCTGTACCAATTTGAAACAAAGTGTTATACATTTTTGGAATCAGCTCATCAAGGGAAATCCGGAAATCGAAAAAAAATTGGGTGGTTCCACTTGAAAAAAATGGCGATGACGTCATCACACGAAGATGGTTCACCCTGTAAATAACATTATAATTTGAAAAAACAGTGAATTAAAATCAAAAATTTACCTGTTTCGGGAATTTTTAATATTATTGTTTATTTAGCTAATAATGAATTTATGCGTTACTTTATGGACGCACTGTAGTTTATTTAGGGAAAAAAGACGATGGCGTTGCAAAACAAAATATTGTGATGTTGAATCCAAATAGCGAATACTATTACTTACGTCTCTTACAGCAGTGAGCGGGAGAAGGGGGCCCCCATTTAGGTTCTCATTCAAATGGTACCATCTCTTGACATTTACTGTTCAGCTGCTTCGGCATTTTATCAATTACACACTGCAGATTCACCTAAATAATTAGTTATGGAAATAACTGTTTTTTAATCTCACTCCCATTTTCATAATGTACTTTAAAAATACTCTATCTAAAATCTACAACTGTCATGTAACGGGTACGATTTGGCACTATTTTCAATGTCATAATGACGTATATTACCGCACTAGTGCGGTAATAAGAATCTAGAAAAATTAATATCAGAATTAAATATTTAAAATAACACTGGAAGCTGCATTTTCAATATCCGAAGGGAGATTATCTTCGCTTGAACTCATTTTTATAGATTTTTGTTCATTCAACTTTGACAATTTGATGACATAACTAATTTATATTTTTTTTTCACAGCTTTGTTTGTCTTTATTACTATGTTCTTAAAATATGATACACAGTACCATATGTTTGCAGTCAATATTATCAAAAATTCGTTGGATTTAATTTTTTTTTCAATTTTATGATAAAGGTACTATTAATACTACTAATAAACAGTTGTAGATAAGATTTTGTACGTAATACGTTTGATAGGAATTATTAACGCACTTATGTGATTACACGACCCGGCCCACGGCCTCGTCGTGCATCCTTCACATGCGTACGTTAATAATGTGCCACTAATTACGTAAATAACTTTAAGTCGTTAAAGTCCCTTTTACTATAAAGTGAGGTTCTACGTCACTTTAGAGCTACTTTAACCTATAAGAAAATTTTTTCAACATCCATGTTTTTTTTGGAATAACATTAGTACTGCAATATTTAAAAAAAGTGTAATGGACAGGACAGATTCAGATATTTCAACTGACTCCATGATGACCACAAGCTCGGATGAAGAAGAAACATAGTGTTTAGAATTCGTCGTCCAAATATTACCCGTTCTCTAGGAAGTGTACCGCTTGTTGCTTTACTTTCAATAACATTTTTATATTTTGAAATTATTGAAAGCAGTAATAATTCTTCTTGTTTAGTGGAGTTTGACCCCCTCAAACGCTTATTCGCAACGTTTTGAGGAACTTTCGGTACACTCCTTGCACTGGATTGCATTTTAATAATATTTAATTGTTTTCACTCCTAACCTGTAATTTACTTTCAAAAAATGACAGAACTTTAAATGAGAAGCTAGCCAGTTGTTAAAATGTATCAGGTTTACCATTATGCACCACAAAAAGTGAAAACCTAACTTTACCTCAAGTAATTAAACAAGTTGATTATGAAAAAACTGAAGAGTTCTCAAAGTAACTTTAGCTGAAGTGACTTAAGGAGAATATCAGGAAAATAACCCTAAATAGACCAGTGCCGAAGCCTTTAATGAATTTAAAAGCACAAAAAAAACTTGTAAATATTAGACGATGATCGAATGTCAATAAACGTCAAAACAAACTGGAGAATTTTAGCAGTAGATCTGACAACGTCTTGAACTTTTGCCAACTCTTCAGCTGTAAATAGTTGAGGATAAATTGTATTTTCCGTCGAACGTGTATTAACGTGTATATCTATTGGAAGCAGGGGAATGTCCTGTTGGTATATTCTGTGATCTCAGTAGAGCATTCGACTGTGTTGATCAGAACATTTTATTGGAAAAGCTAGAAAATATTGGTATCAGAGGGATATCTTTGAAATGGATTGAGTCTTATTTGTATAACCGCTTACAATATGTTAGTATACCTAATTTAACGGATAATTGTATTGGTAAGAGTGATTCGAGTTATGTGTGCAATGGTATTGGTGTTCCACAAGGGTCTGTTTTGGGACCTATTTTGTTTTTGCTTTACATAAATGACATTGTAAATATAAGCTCGACCACTCACTTTACTTTGTATGCAGATGATACGTCGGTCCTTATTTCGGATAAATCCAATGTCGCCTTAGAAAGTAAATGTAATAATCTTTTTTCCAGCTTATACAGTTGGTTTTGTAAAAATTCACTTCACCTCAATGCGGAAAAAACTCAAATGGTTTATTTTCACTATAGGCAAAAGCAAGTACAAAAAATGAATATAAAACCTAATAATGAACAAATAGAACACGCTTCTTCAGTGAAATTCTTAGGTTTATTTATTGATGAATTCCTAAATTGGAAAAAACACTGCGATACTGTGATCTCAAAACTAAACTCAGTTAATTATCAGTTCAGAAACCTTCGATCGGTTCTCACAATTAAACAGCTGGTAATGTTGTACTATGCTCAAGCGGAATCTCGCCTACGGTATGGTTTATATTTTTGGGAAATTAGTACTAGCTTCAATGATGTCTTCATAGCTCAAAAGAAGATCATTCGTTGTATTGCTGGTATTTCTCGGAGCACTAGCTGCCATGGTTATTTTAAAAAGTTTGAAATTTTAACATTGTCGTGTTTGTATATTTTTGAGTTGTGTGTGTTTGTTTATACTAAAATAAAATATCTTAAGACCAATGAGCAAGTCCATAGATTTATTACAAGACATTGTAATGATCTACATGTACCTTTATCTAAGGGAAATATTCATTTTAAATCTCCGGCTATACAAGGTCAACGGTTTTATAATAAATTACCCTTAACCATCAGAAACTGTACTACACTTATAGAATTTAAAAAAGTGTTGAAATCATTTTTAATTGAACGTTGTTTTTACTCCACAGAAGAATTTTTTAACTCGTAAATAATGTATGAATAATTATAATTTATTTGTTTGTTCGTATTATGATTGAAATTTTATTAGATATTGTTTAGTATAATTTGCAAGTCAATTTTAGATTAGGATTAGGATTAAGTTTTCATTGTGACTAATTCTATACAAACTTTGTTGTTTGTCAAAAAGAAAATAAAGAATTATTATCATTATTATTATTATTATAACATATGCTATGAACGCTCCCAAAATTAGATAAAATCATACGTTAATGACACCCATTCCTGCATAATTTACCTTCATTGACAACGATTTTCTGCAGGCAACCCAACGCACATCTTATACATTAGGTATATTTATATTGACAGTTAGGTACCTGTGGTGTAGGCAACCAAACATACATTTTAATTTTTGACGTATGAAACAAATATTATATAAATGAAGTAAAATTATGCAAATTTTGACCCTATTAGATAGTTTTTTACTTCGTAAGTTATAACTATTGTTACAACAGGTAAATAAATATTTACGGAATATATCAAATACAATTCTTTCATCTTCAAATGACTTAAAATCGTTGCCGTCATCGTAATCGTCCCGTCCCCGTGATCGTCATCTTTATGCGACCTGCAACCGATGCTATCCTCATCGACGTCATCTACTTCCCAGTTAACACCAAGTAACTCCACTGAACTGGCAATTTCAAGTAATTTACAGAACGCAACAAATTGTGTTTTTAATATCAATATTTATAATAATCAGTAGTTTTTAGTTAAATCTTTGCATATGTATGTTGAAATGAAAAATTTTTCGTAAAATGGGTTGATATATTTTTTGCATATACGGTCATGGAAAAAATAATGTTCCTAACTCATGCGTGAAGTGTCTTTCCCGCCCTTGACCGCATGCCCGAACTCCGCTCCGCGTCGTCAATTGCAGTCGCGTGCGGGAAAGTATCACTTTCCACACTAGTTAGGAAAATAACTATTTTAATGTATGTATGTATGTATGTGTGTTTTTTGGGGTGACATTCACTGAGACCTAAAAGATCTCAGTTTCTGAGGAGAGTCTCAGAAACTAGTAATTCCTTTAGTTCTATTTCCCGGAGAAATTTTAGGATGTCTGCAAGCTTCAACTTAGGCAAATGTTCCTCTTCTATCCAGTAGTCTCCCAGGTGCTGTGCTCTAGGATTCTGAAGTGCTGTGCAGTTGGAAAGTATGTGGATGGAGGTTTCTTCTTCCATTCCACAAAATCTGCATTCTTCTTCCTCCACCATTTCGAGCTTTTTCAGGTGCCCATTCAGGCGACAATGTCCCGTTAGGATCCCTGTTAAAACTTTTTTAGCGCAGTTTTACTTTGACTTATGCATTCTTTTGATCTCAACAGGTTGTAGTCACCCAGAAGTCTTTGATTGTATAAGCCCCACTAGATCTTTCCAATGGTCAGATCTTCTCTTTTCCTCGGCTTTACTTATTTCTTCCAATATTACATTGGGGCTGATTCCGCAGAAGGGTTCAGGCCCCCAGGAAAGTATTTCAGTCCCCCTCTTTGCTAGTTCATCTGCTATTTCATTTCCTCCTATTCCAGAGTGTCCTGGAATCCATAGTGAGGTGACTATGTTGTTCTCGCCTAGTTCATTGAGTTTGTCTAGGCATTCCCACACCATTTTGGAACTGATTACACAAGAGCTCAGTGCCTCAATGGCTGCTTGACTATCATTATGATAATCCTTTGTCTTCTGTATCCTTTATCAATATTGAACTGGGCGCACTTTCTTTCTTATTATACTTTTTCATCATACCGTCTTGTGGATGTCCCAGGTTGTCTGATTTCTAAGAAGTGAGGAGGTTGTTTTTCTTCAATGATTCCCTCTCTACTTAGTCTGTATCTTGTTCTCTCCGCAACACTTTCCACCACCATATTTAAAGGGGTGAGGTTGAGAATCACTTCCATGGCTGCCGTTGGGCATGTTCTCATTGCTCCTGTAATGCATATACAGGCTAGTCTTTGAATTTTGGAGAGGTTTTCTCTCGTCGTCAAAAGTCTAGTACTACTCCACGCAATGGCTCCATAAGTGATGATTGGTCTCACTATGGCAGTGTACATCCAGCTTAGGATTTTTGGGTTACAGCCCCAGTTTCCTCCTGCCAGATTTCTGCACACCATTATAGCCATTTTTGCCTTGTATGTAATCTCCTTTTCGTGTTTGTTCCACAGGAGTTTACTGTCTAGAGTTAAACCTAGATACTTGACTTCTTTTCACCATTCAATCTCGTTCCCATCAAGTTTTATGGTTTTGAGATTGAGTTTTCTTTTCTTAGTGAAGGCTATCAGGATGGTTTTAGTGGGGTTGATGCTAAGTCCCACTTGCCTTCACCAGCTAATTGTATAGTTCAGACCCTTTTGTACAATATCGCAAAGGGTGTTTTCAAATTTCCCTCTGGCTGTTATGACAATATCGTCGGCATATCCTTAGCAGGATATTCCGAGATCCGTCAAACCAGACAGGAGTTCGTAAACCGTCAGACTCCACATTAATGGGGATGCTACTCCTCCCTGTGGTCATCCTCTGGTAGTGCAGATGGAGACAATGTCTTTGCTCGTCCTAGTCTCTGCTATTCTTGTGGTGAGCAGTTCCGACATCCATTTGGATTTTGTGCTGTCTACATCTCTTCTGTTCAATGCTCTTTTGACTGCCTCATGGGGAGTATTGTCAAAAGCTCCTTCTATGTCCAAAAATGCACATATTACAGTTTCTTGTTTGTCTAGAGCACCTCGGATATCCTCCGTCAGTTGTACCAGTGCAGTCTCCGTAGATCTGCCTGCCCGGTAAGCATGCTGACATGGGTGGAGAGATAGTCTCTCTAGGATTTCCGTTCTAATATGGTTATCAATAGCCTTTTCCATCGTTTTGAGTACCAACGACGTTAGACTAATTGGTCTAAAGGATTTGGGCTTTGTTGGGTCCCTTTTTCCAGTTTTTGGAATGAAGGTTACTATTTTAATACACAGTATGGAATAAAACATTGCAAAATTACTATGTCCGTAACTTAGTGCAGTTGTACTTATAATAATATAAATTCAAAATCCTTATTGTGATCGACGTAAATTGTCTTCATAATCAATAAATCTTCTTACTTCCATGTCCGATTTACTTGAGTTTGTTGATCGACGTTTTTACAACAAATGCTTCATTTACTTTCAGTTGATCAATTTAGATTTTTGACTTTTTTTTATTTCACCGATTTTAAGACATTCACTTTACCTTTGTACCTACATTTAAATATTATTTGTTGAATTTGATACAAAATATATTACGTTTTCTGGGGATATTTTACTTGCAAATCTAGGAAGATTCCTGAAAAAACGTTTTCTCATCGGAATATATTTGTGTTCATCCAACAATCTGTGAAGGAACGATATACTACAATGTCCGACGTATTTAAATTTCAAATTTGAAAATATTCAGATTACCTCTCTAATACGTGTCACTCACTACAGAGTGACACAAAACTGCTTTCAACGAATAAACGATCATAAAATATTAAGAAAAAAAGAATATACCTATGTGAAAGTGGAAATTTTCAGATGTGCTATCCTGTACATTTCCAACAAAATCACGTAATACATTTTGTTGGATTTTCGGGGAACAGATTTCGAGTGCTACAAATCGGAGTGAGGAATAAATTAAAAAGAGACCTTTTATTATTATCAACACTTTTCTCAAGTAGTTATGAAATAAGTACGCAATTTTCAGTAGATGTAAAATTATTTTGTGAATGTATTTGAGGTTAATGTGAACAAAAAAAGTATTCAATGGGCGAATTATTGATTGCTATTATACCTAATATAAAATAAAGCTTTGGTCGCCATAGATAAAGATATATCGAATAACTGTATTTAACGTACCTTCAACTTTCCTTCATTCCAATAGGTAATGGCAGATATATTATTAGCCGTTCAGTTTTTATTGCATGAAAAATAAAAAGCTTTTTTATTCACATCACAATAATATATACATAGAATTCATTATAATGACTCAATAGCGTGTCTAAATTGAAACATTTTTCATTAATTGATCTATAAAATCAATTTAATGGTCTTCAACAATAAAAGGGACTAGGATACCAGTGTACGAATGCCACACTTAAAAAGTGTGGAAAAACCTCCAAGTAGTTCTCAAGCGGAAATTTGCGCCTCAGAAAAATATGCCCAGTTCTATATTCAGGGCCACCACTGTTTATATGCTCGCGTGCAATCACTGTATACAAGAGGTACACTCACAAAAACAAAAGTCTGTGGAAATTCCTCCAGGAAATATGTCTTAAGGAGTTATCAGGGGGCATGTTGACAACCAAAAATGCACTTTCGTCATTGGTCGCGTTCATCCCAACAAAGTTGATCAGGTAGCGATTTTTAGAGTGATCCATCAGTTCGTAATTCTGCTGAACGTGCTAATAAAACCATCGACATATATGTAACAAATGTCAATGAATACAACAACAACAACTCAATTTTATTTGATATATACGACAATTAGGAAATAGTTATAACTTCTAACCATTAAAAATGGGATTTTATAACAATAAATAGAGCTCCCCACTTTGGAGACTATGAAGAGATGAATTTCCTGACAAACTATACAATTTATCAATGAAATAATGAGTCACCTCCAGCTGTTCACTCATTTTCAGTAGTAATACCCCTAGGGTCTTGATAATACCGAGATAATTTTGTCATAGAGAATGCTGAAAGCGTGTTGCTTGATAATAGCCCAAGGCCGCAGGCCGAGGGCTATTATCTTTGAGTGAATAATCGAAAGCACCTTATAACAAATGTCCAGTGATCCAAACGAAGTCCTATTATCTGGGACATTTCGTTTCCGCAGACGGAATTAAAACCGATCCGGAGAAAATATCTGAAAACAACATTGAGCTTGACTAGCCGCCGGATTGTCAAAACGCTTTCGAAGAGTTGAAAAAACGACTATCCTTAGCACCTACTTAGCCTAGCGACGTGAAAGGGGAACATTTTGGACCGGTAGCACATGACACATGTAGCCTTCATGATTTCAAACGGAAGCCGTTTTCACCCAGTTTTATTATACAAGACCACGACTTGATAATCGACGTTACAGTGGAGGTGCTCAAGTGAGGGCGCTTTCCTGCAGGGGCAGCCGGTCCCTTGCCTTTATTCAAACCGGAGCTCTTGGCGCCGGCAGCAGGAAGTGCCTTTGCTGTTGGAGGTGGAGTGGGGGAGGAAGAGGGTGCACTTGTAGCTGCTGCCACCCCTGATTCCTTCGCTCTCTTCCTCCTTTTGGCATCGGCGCCGCAAATGCGCTTTCGCCTACGCCTTTGTGTTGTATCACGAGGTGATCTTCCATGTCCAGCCTCATTCTGTGCAGTATTTTGGGGTGGACATTCCTGTTCATCCCCAGCTACTGCTTTTGATTGAGGTGAGCACTCCTGTCCAGCCTCGAGATTTGTTTTTGTTTTTTTTTATACATGTGTGTTCCCACGAGTAGGAAGGGAAGGGTTGGTCACCTCTGGCAGAGCCCCGCATTACCAGAGGAAGGCTAATTACAATGGGGTTCCGCCCGGTTTCCCAAGGGGATCGTTCGTGACCGTATATCACCCTGCGGCCATTCAGCTGTCGGCACGATTCCTTACACCTTAGCTTAGGTAGACTGGTCCGCGGTGGCATGTTTCGCAAAGGCTTTTGGGGAGGTTTAGCTCCTCTCACCCTACTTATTTCTGCCACTGACCAAGGGACCGGCGACGCAGTCCCTTGGCCGTTCCCCTATCCGCCACCTGGGGACACGCCCGATAAATAGCCCAATCCACGGGAGCATTACGGGTTGCGTGAATCTCTCATGGTTCGGACCTAGATTAGACCTAAGCCGGGGAGAGGTTAAGAAGCATGCGTGTTGGATATCGGCCAGTCTAATAAACAGTTTTAAAATTTTTATCACTCCCAACTAACATTTTAAGTCGTAAAACCGTAAATCTGACTATCTAGTCAACCTTCAAGTCATTTTTACTAGTCGTTGTTACGTTCTAAATCGTCGTTAACACGTAACCACTACTAAAATGGGGAACACATTTGTGGTAACCACAACGTCGTGAAAACGTTGCAATGACGGACACAAAGACGTAATAATACCGTTTCAACGACGTCATAATAACGTAATAAAGTAGTAATTCTGACAACATATTAAGTCAATCACTAGATAGGGCACTATTTGGACTAGCCAAATATATATCAAGTATACATCATGTCAAAAGTAACTTCTGTCATTCTGACGATGATATTTATATCGAAACAATTGTCAATTTACTTGCAATTTACACATTTTTACAAATATATTATTGTGGAGTCATTTAGAAACAGTTAGTTTCATTTAAAACCATATGATGAGTAGATTCTACGAAGTGAGGGTTTATACAGTTAACTCAACATTTTATTTCTTTATTTTTTATAGTTTTGATATAAACTCCCAAACTATGGTGGCTTGCTCTACATAATCACAATAATATAATATTGGTAAATAATACAAAGTAAAACACGCTCAATTCAGAAGTCCCTAGCTTCGAAAACATAAACCGGGCATACTGTACTGATAATATGGCTACTTTTAGCTCTTAATTTATCATTCGCCTCCAAAATAATCAGTTTTTTTATGAAAATGTTGAGAGTAATGCGGTCTAGAAATTAATTTCAAATCGATAAAATGTAAAAAGGCTTTTTTTACATTTAGTTTAGTCATAAAAATGATATATCAACAATGTTCTGAGCTTAAAAGTAGGTCGAAGTATAATTTCGACAATAATTTTGAATTACACAAAATTGAAAGTGATAATCATTATGGCGTCCAAAATAATAACGACCCTTAAGTTAAATTCACTTCATGGTTAATATATTCGGTAATTGTGACTTTGTAGTTCTTCTGAATATGTCTCATTTAGGTAAAAAAACCAAAAAAAAATTTTTGAAGTAACGATTTCCAACAAAATACAAATAATCTGACCAAAAAGTCACAAACCTATCAGTAATAAACTGTTGAAACATTTACGTCATAAACACAAGCATTGGCAACTTAACAGTGAATTGCCTGTAAAGTAAAATTGGAAACGTAATTATAACCACAGCAATTTTACGTATAAGTGAAAATAACTTATAGGTAATATTTACGTGAAACTAATAGTGATTATTACCGGCAAAATTTTACTTATGAGTAAAAATAATGTATAAGTGATTCTAAGAGGAATGTTTTCGTAAAAATAACTTCAATTGTTACTGTTACGATATAGGTAATACTCTAAGTAAATCAATCGTATTATTGACCTTATAAATTCACTCTATTGTATGTTCTTACGATAAAGGTATTATTTTCGTAAAAAACACGGAATTATTACCAAGGATAGGTTATAGTTCCTAAGACTAGAGTATTTATGACTTAAATTGTTAGTTGGGCTTTGTTTTGCATCACAGTCTGGTCTACTTTCATTGTTTCTTAGCTTTTTTATTCTTTCACGATTGTTTCGATTGTTTCATATGATAGTTCGCAGTTGTTGATATTTTCATTTTCAGTTTATTTTTTTGCTAAGAAACATTTTTATATTTTTTATTACATTGATGAACAATATCCAACGGATTAACAAAAACTCGTTTTGGTTGGATTTATGATTGGACATCCTGAATTAATTAGCGGAGTATTTTCGGAAGGGTTTACCAGGCAGGTTGCCAGAAAATTGTGGCAAGAAGTGGCGATTAAGATTGGTGGTTGGAGGAGCTAAAAATACTGGTTGGAGCGGTGGGAGGTTTACACATCGATAATAAAACCTCTTGTGCAATTTCCATATTTTAATAGGTATAGTCTAGACCTAGCAAGATTTGAAAAAATTAAGTAGCCAAAGAAGGGTGAAACAGTAAAGTAATGAGATATACTGGTGGCGGGCCAGCCAATCTGGAGCGTTTCATTTTGTAGGAAAAGCAAATCTTCAATACTAAATGAAAGTGTTGGTTTGTTTAGTGACATTGTCAGTTGGGCAGCTGCATTATCCATTTTATTCTTATACATCAATTACTTCAAAAAATATACAAAAACAAAGCTTGCAAGCTTGAATCATGATATGTATAACTGTTAAATTTTCAATAAATAATTGGGAACTATAGAATGTTTTCAATTTGCGTAGAAGTCTGACAACAATGCAGATCTCACTATTTCTTTTTAAAAATACGACAAATATGAAAATCTCATGTATTAGGCAATCCTGCGATACACCAATCTCATGGTGAGATTTTCACTAGTTCCTTAAGAAGACGGACCCTGTACAACACATGGCTCTTAATAATTATTTGGATGGTGTTCAATTGTTTTTGATTTAGTGCTTTTATGACGTTCTTTCAATTGGTTAGATATTTTGAAAGCTATATCCGACTGTTCATAATAAAAAGGATAATAGAGGAGTTCAGTGTAAGGTCAGTGTGGTCAACAAAAAGTGGTTTTTCTGACAAGAATGACAGTTAATGTCTACCCCTTAAAACATAAGATTTTTGCATGTTTTTTATCATTGCGAACATTCACATTGCTTTATTAAAATAATGAATACACCCCCGAAGCGTAAATCTTGGAATTTAAAATGACTTTTTAGCTGAATACACAGCACATCGGTGGCCAAAAATTCCAGGAACTCTTGGCATATCACCATTTCATTTCTGTTATCTGTCAATAGTTATGTCAGATGTCAGTGGAAAAAGTAATTAGAAGAATAGAGATACAACTAACTAGAAATGCTACTAAAATCTAATCGAAAATGGACATTCACAATTAAACGAATATCAACAAAAATAAATATAACTGACATTTGACATAGCCAGTGACAGAATAACAGATATTAAATGGTGACATGGCAAGAGTTCCTGGAATTATTGGCCATCGATATGCTGTGTATTCAGCTAAAAAGTCATTTTAAATTTCAAGATTTACGCTTCGGGGGTGTATTCATTATTTTAACAAAGCAATATAGATATTCACAATGATGAAAAACATGAATGTAGTATATACTTTCACTTAGTCTTAAATTGTTGCTACGATAT
>CAJUYI010000759.1:116435-143367 GCA_910591695.1 Galerucella pusilla
TCAATTTTGTTCATTAAAACCTATCTTGAGGTTTCCTAATTTTATTTATCTTATGCTTTAAGGGGTAAACATTAACTGTCATTCTTGTCAGAATCCACTTTTTGTTGGCCACACTGACCTTATACTTAACTCCTCTATTGAATCGATACAATATAGCCAAATATTTGTTTATGTCTTTAGTGTTAACTTGTCGGTGGACAATTTAGAAAAGTGCACATTGCAGAATCTCAATAGGTTTGTTCAAGCATAAGCTGAAAAACGCGTACGCATTAGCATTTTCATGTAGTGCACTACAGTGCATAATATCAAATTGTGTGTTCAAGCAAAAAATAAAACTTGGTTGTGGTCCACGGAAGCGTATCGTAGCTGTGGAAGGTTTGCTGACAATCAAACCAGTCGACAGAGTTTTCACGGTATTGGGCGGAGTAGAATTCGATGAGACCTCTGGCGGAGAAAATTGTAACTAACGACAACGAGTAAAATAATTCGTTTTGCATTGTTTTTGTATTATATTCATGTCAACGTAATTACCGTGAATTCGTACTTTATTTGTTTAATTTTGTGTCAGTGACAAGTTTAAAACTGTGTTTTTCTATTTAACTCAACTCTCATCATTTCTGAGGTAATATTCTTATACAATCAGAGATATTATGGAAGAGGTTATGTTATTCTATTTTTTGTTTTCATTGCAGATCAAAGAGAAAATAAGTCGGTATTAAAGATTAAAAATATTACTCAATAGAAACCTACCTTCCCTGCAACTTTTGTAGATATAATTGTATCAAAAATAAAATAAAAACACGAAATCAGACCTAAAACTAAACAGTTAATTGAACGCTTGTTGTACTTTTCACAAATATTAACCATACCTAATACTCCAAAAATAAAAATATTAGGAGTCAAAATTTATTTTAACAACACAAAATACTAAAGCACCATCAAAGAAAAAGCAAAAGTTTTACAAAACACACACTGAAAATAACTAAAACAGCAAAATAAAACCACTTAAATATCAAAGGGCTTATACGGCAGCTGATTTGTTTTACTCGTTGTCAAGATGAAATTGACATTTCAGAGCGCCATCTATCGAATTCTACTTTTCCCAATTCCAAATTTAGACCAATCTAGACAGCGGAAATTTGCTGTCAACTTATGAACGTCAACAAAATTCCATGACAACCTGAGTAAAGTGGCACCCACATTACGCGGCTATTACAACGCAACGTTCAAGCTCGTATATTTTTGTAAATTTATTTTATCTATTATTAGCCCATCAAATTGTATGCCAATTTGGATTGTGATGTATCCCATCGTGATGTAATGTGGTTGTTACGGGGTGGTATTAGACGTGTATCGGCCTCTAAACTGATGGTGTTGCTGGTCACTTGGAGGGTCATCTCACAGGAATAAAACAACTACCTGTAGCACTGGGATACGTTCTATTTATTACTTAAACTTACCACTATACATTATACTACTTATTACTTATGAATTGTGATATTCATATTCTAACATTCACATGAACATTAACACTAATATTAATAGTTCTTAAAACACTATCGTTTGCATATTTATACGACAAGTCAAGTTCGTCATAAGTAAATATAAATAATACTATTAATGTTTATTTCACGCTCTGAACTTGACTTCGTACGTTCGACCTTCCTACTTCTATTTATGTAACGATTCAACGTTCTTATGATTTATTGAAATTAGTTTCAAGGGAATTTATGTCTTTTATTTAAATATTATTGTTAACTTATTATATTGACCAAAAGGCATCACAGTGACATAGACGTCGTTTTATCAAAAGAACAAGAGGGCAAAGAAAAAGTAATTGCGTACCTTAGTGAAACCATGAAAATGGATGGGAAAAATTATTGTCATTAGAAAATAACTTTAAGCTGTTCTCAAAGCCATTGAATACTTCCATACTTTTTTTTAAATGGTTTATGAACGATAAAAAGACGATGTCGTTGCAAAACAATCTTTTATGACCTTGCCACACTGTTGTTTTTTCTCTTAACTCAAACAAAACTAGGAATGTCAATCTAGTAGTTCTTATTTTGTATTGGCCTGTCCTCGTAGTACATGAATCGAAGGTGTTTATTTACAAATAGAAGACGTGTGATATAGTGTCAAATTTATTCAATATAAGTACCTACCTATTATTATAATATCGGATAGTCAGGCAGCCATTAAAGCGCTGAGATCTTCGGTAATTTTTTCTAAATTGATATCGAAATGTATAGAAATCAACTGGGCAAGAGCATAGTGTGGGACTAAAACAACCCCTTGGAAACCGGAACTCTTTTGCGATATCGGCAATCAATATAATATTCAAAGGAATGAGTGAAGCCGAGAAAACGGAGGGATTAAAACATTAGAAATATCTAATAGAGCTAAGACAATCGGAAATGTTCCTGGAAAACTAATGAATTAAAGTAAGACTGCACTTAGAGCTTTAGCAGGTGTCCTAACAGGATACTGCTGCCTAAATGGGTACCTCAAAAAGTTCAAAATGTAGATTCTGTGAAATGAGAGGAGAAATCTCCATTGAAATCCAGACACGTGAAAGTCTACTGAATTCATGAGGACGACTCGCATTTGAAATTAATCGGAATACGATTAAAGGATTCTTTCACATTTCTCAGTGAATGCCCGCCCCAAAAACATACAGAGGAGTTTTAGTGCTACATCTGATTTCTCAAAGAATTTTTAGCACGTATTATTTTTTTATAACAAACAACTTTTTCCGATATTGACTTTATTGGAATTTTATCATCCATTCGATATACAAGAAATTTAATTTGAATCGTGCTTTTCAGCTGAAAGTGATGCGTTACCAAAATTTTATTTGATTGTGTAAACTACTCCGTGCTAATCATTTTCTTTAAAAGATTTTCTCCTGTGAAATATTGAATAGTTCACAGAGTCAAAGGATTCATTTCACACTTCACAAAGTCGTTTCAACCTTTTGTTTGTAAAACAAGCTTTGCAGTGCTTAAATTCAGAAATTCCAGTTTATCGTTATACAATATATAACGGTGACGTAGAAAATATATTCTGGAAAAGGAGATACACCTTTCAAAATTCTATTCTTCTTTTTACAAATACTAACATTTTTTATTGGTATTGGAAATAAACTATCTACAAAAATATTTAGTGAATATTATCGACGACTTAAAATATCCAATACGGTAATTCTGACTAGCTCGTCATTTCCATTTTTTCTCCTACAAGTCCACTTGGAATAAGATCCAAATTCACATCTCCCTGGAAAATTTCATCTTTTTTCCACCTTTCTCGCGATATATTTAAGGGTGAATTAGTTTCCTAAATTAAACTGAATTTATAAAGTACCTAAAGTCATTGAGTGGAGTAACAATTTTTGAGTAGAGTGCCTCAAGGGCTCTTTACGGCAGATTCGAAATATAAATGCATTCCTTTTTACAGCGTATTTCTATTTCGGTAAGGAGACAAACATTTTAGGATGTACAGTTTGACTAAGAAATAATATGCAATGGAAATGCTGTTGGTTATTGAAATTTTTTTTATCCAAAGACGATGGTTATCCATACAGAGTGATCCGTAAGTAATGGGTCGGACATAGGTCTTGTAAAGTTTGCAATATGTTTCGAAAGAAGCTTTAGAGAAAGTTTTTTGTATTAGGAACAGTTTAGAGTTCGCGCGTTTACAAATATGAGAAATATGTTCACTCCACGTAAGTTTCGAGTTTACTGATAAACCAAGGTCGGTTTGTGATGATACCGTGTTTAATGTCTGTCCAATGATGGAATAAGAATTTTGCGGGTTATTGTTTCCTATGTGTAACACGACACACTTATCAATGTTCAGAGGCATCAACCAATCGGAACACCATTCTTGTAGTTTATCAAGATCATTCTGCAAACTTAAATAACTGATGTTGGGATTTCCGTAAAGTTTCATGTCGTCAGCATAAGCCGAAATTGAGTTTGACAGACAGTATCGAAGATCACTAGAATATGCAATGAAATGTAGGGGCCCAAGAACGGAACCTTGTGGGATACCGCTAGTTACGGGTCTCTTCTGGGAGAATTATTGTCCAGCTCTGACTTTGAAGAACCGGTTTGTTAGGAAGTCTGAAAACCATTTGTTGAGAGTACCTCTTATGCCAATATGATCGAGCTTTTGTAGAAGTCTACTTTTTGGCACTCTGTCAAAGGCTTTCGAAAAGTCTTCGCCTTAAAATATTATAATCTGACGCAACTTCTTTCAATGAAATATTGATGATAAGAAAGATACAGGTTGGCAAAGTTGAAATGTCAAAAATGTTTTTTCTCAGTAAATTGAGAGATTTTGTATATACAAACGTGAAAATTTGAAGATATGGGTTTTAGGACCAGGGAAATCATAATATCGTTACTCACGGACCACCCTATAGATATAGTCAGAAGAGCTCTTATCTAGCGGGTTCAAAGGTCACTAACCACATATATGTATCAAATCAGAAAACACGGAGGTTACCAAAATGTGAGATTACACTAGTTGATGAATTTCCACTTTTTCATTCATTCTCGAAATAATCTATCAGATTGAAAACCGGAATATTGCTTCTTATTATTCATATTGTCACTGTTAAAATCATTTTAACATATGCGTCGACCCCGCCAAATTTTAAATAGTTATAAAATAGAACCGCCGGCTTCTCGGCCACCCTCGGCCCGAAGAACGCCGAAACATATAGCGATCAACCGAAAATCAATACATTCCATGTGTGAGTTTCTTCGAGGCACCATGTGAATCGTCGCTCGTCAGCATGCTCTATGCCATGCTAAATTTTCTGGTGCAATGCCTATTTTAATCAAAATATAAATACTTAGTCATAGTGAATAGTAGTTTTAGTGCAATATATTTGGTAAGATAACTAATATATATTTAGTTGGAAAAATTCATTTACTTCAATAATTGACCGGCATCATATCTTCGCGGTGTTGCCAACTAGGGGGGTCATTTGGATGCGAAGTGGTTACTCCTTATTTCACTTCTATAATACTTATTTATGTAGCGCTATTTTGTTTGTGCGTAATTGTTACCTTCTCGATTTTTATATGTACTGGTTTGAACTTTTTGAACTATAAATTGTTAGACATTTTTTATTAGTTTTATTTTATTATTTCCGTGGTATCACGGTGGTCATTCGAACTTTTATAGGTACTTGAAGGCCACATTCAATTAAAACTTGTATCACCTCCTTTGGCAGCCATCTGCAGTCCATTTAATATTTAGTAATGCCGAAGGAGTTTCATACAGTCACTTTGAATAGAGTACACGCATATTTCATATTTTGCTTGGATATTAATTCATAATAGTAAATATGATATCAAAAATTACTGATAATAGGAAATAAACCAGTTTCCATTCGAAATTACTCCCAAATTTTGAAATAAAATTCAAATTTCAATGCACTTTCCGACCACAACCCGAGGATTTCCGAACGCTACCATTCATACGTGTGATGTCATATCTCTTGTGTTTACTTATGTCAATATGGTCGGTATTGCATTAGGTTATGTCATAGAGTAATAAATTACTCTAGGGTTATGTGTAGTTGTGTGTTTATTATTAATTGCTTCATCGACGTACAAATATCATTTTTATTTTTTGTTTGAGACCATTACGTGTTTGTGTGTGCTTTTTTTATTTCCAAAAGTCAACGTAAAGTGGAAAGTGGTCATAAATATTCGATATTTCCGAGGATAATTTAAAACTTTTGGAAGAATATATTTTATTTACTAGTTCAGTGACGATTCTTCCATATTTTGTGAGTGAAGATATACGGCTAGCGAAGGTTTTGTAAAAGCACAAACTGATAACTTGCCCAAAGTAGACTCATTTATGCTGCTTGAATTTATGAAGTCAAACAGCTGCTTTAATGCAGAGTAAATAAAAGTAGTTAAAGCATTATCGTAAGTACGATTCAAACTATGTTTATTTATATAATATATACCAACCATATTTCGATGTGTGGTCGTAAGAAAATGATGTTTTTATGGTTGATTCGTTGATTTACACACTGGAACAATGCAATACTTGGAATACAAAGTTTTTTTTCTGCTTTATCCATTTTCTTTCAGAAAAAAATTGGGTTACAAGAGCTCAGAGCGTAATACACGAACAAGAACGTAATCAAATGACGTCACACCATGGGGCAGCCATCTTTATGACGTAAAGCGCGTTTTGGCGAACTTTCAAATTTTATGATTTTTAAAGTCGTTTTAAAAGTAAAGTTTTTTTTGAAAAAAATAGACATGCAAGGTGTTAGGAGACCTGATAAAGCGTCAATTCCCACCAATAGCAAAATTTATGCTTGTACCCTATTGTCAAAGTCACAATACAGACATATTTTAATGGAAACTTAGCTGATAAAAGACTTCTTAGAATCACTGAAAACTTAATACATATCCTTTTCTCCCCGTCAAAATAGCATAAAGGTGATCAGACAATTTCTAGTGCAATATTCAGTTCAAGTTTTGGAACAATTCAAATTGTTGAGTCTGAAATTGAAAATTGTATTAAAAATTGTCTACCCTGTCAAATTGTGAGAAAAATAAAACAGGTTGTATTTTCTTAACAATTTGATTCATTGTTTGTGCTTCTGTTTCACGATGAAAATGTTCTATATGAAAGTGTCATTAGTTTTGATAATTTGTGGTTATGTATTAAAGTGGTAGAAAAATATGTCTACGAGAGATTGAAATGTTAATTGAGTAAATCTCAAAACATGCTTGTTTGTACAATGTGAAACACTATTTATCAAGACCCGAGGAGTATTCGATGAGATAATTTTTTACTTTGTAGATATCTATAAATTGATTGTCAATCTGATGACGTTTAATAATTTATTAGTTATAATCTTAGACAAGGGAATATTATTCATTTTTATTTAAAACTACAGTTTGCAGTGTTTGAACATAGGTCACTATAAACTAGTACTGAACACTGGACACTCCAAAAAGCTATGGTGATATTATGATATTATGTTTGACATGAGTATGTCAGTGATCAGTCCAGTTCAATATTCTTTTATGTAATACGTTATTGTTAGTTATAACGTTGAATGACGGTTATAATTATTAAATGTATTTGCTTAGTCTCAGTCTCGTCTCGTCTTTTTATTATTGAATATATAACACAGTTGTGAAAAGTACAATTGGTAAATTAATTGATTCATTTGATGCAATATAGTTAAAATAATACCCTTCTTGGTGTGCGTCATCGATTGTGACGTATATCCGGGTTTTCGGCATGTCGTTTATTTTATATGCTATTTTGACATATAGCTAACCTTAAATTCGATAAATAAGATCATCAGTATTGTATTTAGCCAAATTCGGAAAGGTTATGCAATTAATAATTACCAGCTTCTTTTTCTAACTGAAAATACTTGAGAACTTTCAAAATACTGATGTTTTTCCGTGTATTCAAGCATATTTTAGTATTATTCTTATAAATAAAACAATATAAGATTAATATTCACTTTTCATAAATAATAATTGACCGTAAACAACAAAGTACAGACCTGTCAAGAACTGTCAGTGTGACAGTAGAAAAAGACGTAAGACTTATTGCCGCTACGAAAGTAATGCCTTCATAGTATTTTAAGCTCTCGATTGATAGGTTGATCTTGAGCGTAATCTAAACATCAACCAATCAAATTTTTGTAAGTCAAAGATTAGGGTTAATGTTTGTAATACATTTAAACGGTTCATTATTGTGATATTTTGATTAGGATTAATCACAGACCTGCCTTTTTTTCCATTTCTTCCTACGTAATGTGATAGAAGGAGATTAACAATCGATGACGCACACCAAGAAGGGTATTATTTCAACTATAAAATAATACCCTTCTTGGTGTGCGTCATCGATTGTGACGTATATCCGGGTTTTCGGCATGTCGTTTATTTTATATGCTATTTTGACATATAGCTAACCTTTGTGATGCCTTTTGGCCGAAATATTATTTATTAATTATTTAAATTATCATTATGGTATTATTATGATTAAAGACATAAATTCTCTTGAATCTAACGTCGATATAGCATGAATCGTTTACATATATGAAAACAGAAAGGTCTCACGTATGATGTCAAGTTCAGAGTGTGTAAACAGAATTGTTTATGTTTACAAAAACGGTGAACTTGACTCGTCGTATAAATATATAAAACGAAAGTGTTTTAACATTCATTCTAATTCATTCTAATTCATTCTGATTCATTCTAAATTATTCTAAATGTAGTCTATTCATCGTAATCCTTTTTAATTAAGATTCTAATTAATACTAGTAATAAGTGAGTTAATGTATAATAGTAAAGTAAGGTAATAAAGAGAACATGTCCCGATGATTCCAGTAGTTGTTTTATTCCTGTGAGATGACACACCAAGTGACCAGCAACACCACCTAGTCAGAGGCCCTTCCACACTTCTAATGCACCAAGTATCCATAGTAGGATACACACATTACACCTTAAATTCGATAAATAAGATCATCAGGATTGTATTTAGTCAAATTCGAGTCAAGAACTGTCAGTGTGACAGTAGAAAAAGACGTAAGACTTATTGCCGCTACGAAAGTAATGCCTTCATAGTATTTTAAGCTCTCGATTGATAGGTTGATCTTGAGCGTAATCTAAACATGAACCAATCAAATTTTTGTAAGTCAAAGATTAGGGTTAATGTTTGTAATACATTTAAACGGTTCATTATTGCACACCAAGAAGGGTATTATCATAGAGAAATATAATATAATGAGAGTTGTCGACCCTGTGGTAACAGTTGGCATCACGTTGATCGAAGCACACCAGGAAGGACTGGCGGAACTAATTTTTGAAGGCAGGATATTTAAACTGGTTAGTTTGGATTGTGGGTAGGTGAATTTCACAATTTGTCTAAAAATTGTTTATTGTCTAATTATTTTATTACAAAAAAAAAATTATATTTCATTTTTTCTAATGAAATGATTATAATTAATGAACAATTTTAAGACACATAATTTAGATAAATGAGAAATCAACACAAATTTAAAATTTTTATTAAACTGCCATAATAACATAACAAATAATCCACATCTATATTACCATCAATTTATCAAATATTTATATATTATGAATCAAAAAATTACATATTTTTATTAAACTTACTTTATATTTAGGAAAGTTAATCCAATATCACATTAAATTGCATATTATTTTAAAATTATTCACAAAAACAACAAAAAAGGAAGTAGATTCTCCATTTCTATGAAGGCAGGAACAGGTCTGAAACAAAATAAATAAAACACTGTACCGTAATTTACAAAGGAAAAACATTATTTTTATTTGCTAGTCCTCCTACTACTCATATTATTTTTTAATTTATAAGGTGACAAATTTTTTTGAGCTAAGTTTAACCCTATCCTCAGTAGAATACCAATTTTTATGCCTATAGCTTTGTCGCTAGACACATCCAAAGTCAATTGTTCTTATAGAGCTATTTCATCAAATAACAAGACACAATTTTCATCAATACGCTTCATTTTCACCACCCTTTCTTTAAGCCTATCAAAAATTGCTTTATTAATTCCAGTTTCAAATGGCACTGATCGTAGAAGTAACTGTAAAGTAGATTTACTGGGCAAAGATATAAAACGTTTCAAAACATCATCTTGTGGTCCCTTTTTATAAATGGATAATGTTATTGACCACGAAAGTTTATGTTTCTTGCAGTTAACAGTACTACTTTTTTTAAAATCCAAGCCTGCTGGATCTAATTTTGAAATAACTCAGATCTTTATTAATATAATACATTTTTCTTGAGAGATTAATTATTTACACTAAGTTTCATTAATTTTACTTAAAGTACTATATTCCAAACATAGTTTAAATGTTAGATGTTCCAAATTGAGTTTGAGTTAGAAAAAATAAGCTTTCATTTTAATACAGGCAATACGGTATTTTCAAAAGCTTGGGTATTATTATTATCTTCAACTACTTTTGGTGGTGTATTATGTTATGATGCATGATGTAAGGATTACAAAGGTAAAACAAATTTAATAAGTATTTTGCATAATGAACCTATAAATGCATTATTATCAAAATGATCTTCACAAAACCTTTGATACTTGGATGTAGAAGGAAGTTCTAAACTTTTGTAGCACTGTTCACTTTGATTAATATCAAATGGAGATTTGAAAAATGTTTTATTCTTACTACAAATTGCGAAGTGGACAAAAATATTTACTATTACAATTTTCTGCAATACATAACGAATTATATTTAGTGGAGACATTTTAAAGGTTTACTTACTTTTATTTCCTTTATTAGAACTGAAATCCTAAATAAATTTATAATATGTAGAACTAATTTTAAATCCTACTCACCATTTTTATAATATTTTTGTATATTTCTTATTGACATTTTCACTTTGACAAACAGAAGCCAGATTCACATCAACCAAAGTATGATTGATTTTGTATATTTTCATTTTTATTGACTTAAAAGTTAATATACTAGGATATTCGATTAAGGGCAAAATGTTGGAGTGAAAGGTAATTTAAAATATTTTGAAGTATTTTATTCCATTCTGCTTATGTAAAAAGTCTTGTAGTTCTCGCGACCTCAGCGACTCGATGCGCGGGTCAGCGTTGTTCCTAAGAAGTATTCAGTATTCAGTTTGAATTAATTAATTAATGAGGTTCCAAATAAAATCAAATATTTAACATCAAATTTTACATAATTCAATATTATGGTACTTCTCGATATCAAAACTTTAAAACTGTTTATAGTTTATAGTTTATAGTTTATACCTCACCTAAGCATCTAGGGTAAATAAAAGTTAATTTACTTATCGATCCTCAAACTATTTTACATCCGGTTACTATTTTCAGCATGACCTGTGGCCAATGATGATTTGATATTTAGACATATACCTTGATTTCTCATTGGCCACGACAACTGCGAACAGCACAATACATATTTTCTGTACTTGTCAATTGTTTCAAGTTTGAACACGACTCTTTCGGAACACACTCCCACTCTTGTATTTTTTATTGGTGGGACTGGGGATTCCCGAAGTGCGCCTCCTAGTTTGAAAACAAGATAAAGCTAAATGATCTAGGACACGTTAGAATAAATTCATTAAACAGTGGTTATATGTTTAAAGTGTTTCATAGTTGGAGCCAGTCAACTGTCAAGATTAGTTGCCATCACAGAATACACCATCCCAAGAAGAAACGAAGCTTGTGCTATTTTACAATTAATTTTCTGAGTGCGCATGTCTGACAGTCGTCATTTTAAGCCCGTTATCAATGTCAATGACATGCGATTTCATTGTTTACCAAAGAGTTTTCTTTGTTGTAAGCTTTTTGATTATGTACATATTTTTTTGTGTTAGAACGATAAAATTTGTTTACAAAATTACATTAATTAGTTATGGCTCCAAAAACTTGTGCAATTCGTGGCTGTCATTCAAGATATGGAGAAGGAATATTTAAGTATGTTTAGATCTTCTACAGAACCCGTAAGGTGAGAGGAATTGTTTCTACATGCAATAATTTATAGATATATACTCCTTTTTTCTTATGTTATTCTTCCATTGCACCTTGTTGATAGTACCAAAACTCATCCCTTGTCCAGTTTTGGAGGATCATCCACGACATATAAGCAAACTAATCCTCATATAGAAGCCATCACAAAAAAAAGCTAGTGTCACAAGAAGTACTATAGTATATGAATCTAAGCTATATTGTGATATTAATTACAGCCGGTCTCACAATAATAGGTTACTTCATGGTTAAAAAGTATCCAACGGTTACGACAAAATTTGGGTTTCACAATATGTGGTCAAGGGTATAAGTATAGGTTAACCATGAAAAATTTAACTGCAACTCAATGTACTGTACTGTACTGTACTGTACTGTACTGTACTGTACTGTACTGTACTGTACTGTACTGTACTGTACTGTACTGTACTGCAACTCAATGTACTGTGCTCAATGTACACTGTGCTAACCAAGGATTCCTAACCTAATTTATGATTGTTAACTGCATCAACTGTCAAATTTTAAAACTGTATATTATTATTTCCAATTACAAACAATTAGAAATATGAAAGAGGGCGATGTTAATGCCTATAGCAGTGACGATGAAGTCAGACGGCCAAAAATTATTCGCCCAGGACGTGATTATTTCGAAGAATTCGACAGTCACGATTTTTTATGCAGATTTCGTTTGCCGAACCGGACAGTAGAAAGTCTGTTGGAAGATATTGAGGAGGGTATTTCCTATCCTACAATTGAAGCGTGGGGTAGTTTGGTAGTTCCAGTATAAAAACTGTACAATATAACCTCCAAAGGTCTTCTTTTTCCTTTCATTTGACATAGAACATCATACTATCGATGGTTTTCATACCAACGCAACAAAAGTTGGAATAATTTCATAAGTTATCTGACCATTAGTTAAATGATGATTGCGAAACATGTTCCAATGGTTAGTGTCTCGGTTAAGGTTACTCAATCCTAAGAGTTTACCACCGTTTGTGAAACTGGCTGTTAGAAGAATTACCAGAATAACAACATAAACTGTTCAACCAGATAAAATGATAATAATTGAAAAACACAACAAAACTTCGATAACTATGGTGAAAAGTTTGCTGTCGCTTCTTTTTTTATAACTTCGTTGTCACAGATATCAGTACATTTTCTCTGGGTGTAAAATGTAATTCAGAATCTGATGAAGTGTAACTTTTAAATATATAAATAATAAAAATTTTATATTCAAGCACCATCATTTACTTGAATTCTTCCTATTGTAAACTGATATTATAAATATATAATCTATTATGATTGAATTGGTTTTTAGACTTACACTATCCTACATATCCTACATATAGTGCCACATAAATACATACTTACACATAATAATTTCGATAACAATATAGAAAGTAAGAATCATTTGGTTAAACAATAGCTCATTATTTTCAATAATGGATGGTACTCCAAAAATAGAAGCTAAAATTTATATTTATATATTTCCCCAATATTTGTTAAACTGTTAAATTAACTTTAACAATTCATAAATTGAGTTTGACAATTAAAACTTTGTCGAAACAAGTCATAAAAATAAACAATTATTATTTGAGATTCTTTGGTTTCACTTTTTTGCGTGTAGTTAACATTTAATTTACATTTTTTGAACAATTTTCTCAGTGTAACTTGATCCGTTATCTGTCAACGTCAGTTTGAAGGTCCCGAAATTTTGTCTCCAAAACATCAGAGGGTTTACGCCGACTTTCGTTTCTTATTTGACTGGTGTATTCTGTGGTTGCCAGCCTTAGTTAACTTGACACCAAAATTTAGATCCCATCGTCTAAAGTTGTATATAAATTTAATTCTCAAAGTCGATAAATCATATAGAATTAAGCAGAGAAAATTTTCATGCAATATATTTTTTAAATGTTTGAAGGCATTTCTCTTAACAAAAATGTCTTGCTGAGTTGGGTCAGTTTTCGACAATGAGACCACCATATCAGTCGACAATTTCTTGGTTGGATGAACAATTTAAACATAGACGGATTAATCTTAGCGAGGATCCAGGAACAGGTCCACCGAAAACGTCGATGCTTCACGTAAACTGATGCAGGAAGATCGACATGTCAAATATCGTGAAATTGGATTATCATTGACCTTTACAATTGGTGTCAAAAAACTTTAGGCTGGTTCAACGCAGGGAAATGAACTTTTGGTCGGCTATTTGAAAGTCCCAAGATGAACCAAAACTTAAGAACTATTACTGCTGATTGATACATATATCGACATTGCAAGTTACCACACAGCATGAAAAAGTTTAGTTCTTAAGGCAAGAAAACATCGAATTGTTTGACCATACTCCATACAGTCCCGACCTAAGTACTGACTTACTTATTTTCCCCAGAAGTCCCCATAAGATGCAGTTAACTCCTTCAAAAACTCTTTTTTGAATGTACCAACATGCGATGGGAATAACTGCGTCCAGAATTTATTCCAAAGTATGCAAAAATACATTTCTTTTCGTTGAAAGTCCTTAAAAAACCATAGGGTTTGAAATTTAATTTGTCCTCTGCTTTTTTTTCTAGCCCTGTATGTGAAATATAAAAGCCAACCTTTGTACATATATGCACCTTGAATTTAGATCCTCCTTCATGAGGTTGAAGATAAAATGGAAGAGCTAATAATCAATTGTTTTATCGTTACGAATGGTTTGGCAAAGCAAAAATTACCATAGATAAAAATTCATTTTTACATATTATAGGATGATAGAAGCTGCAAAAATTAAATAGGTAAAATCGTATTCTGGCAACTTTTCATTATAAATGGTTCATGTACATCCGTTTCTCTCGACTTTCTACCACGTTATTCATTGATGCGTTTGTTTACGTCGATTTTAGGGAGACTTATCTTTAAAGTTGAATGGAGAATCTTTGAAACTAGTTCAGAAGTTGGTCTGTTATAGATAGGGTTGAATTTGATAATACCAAAGGGCGGGAATCTAAATTTAAACCAAAATATTGTAGAATAGAACAAGAGCTCTTAATTATAGGTACTTTAGAATGTTTATTAGAAATCCAAATGATTTGAATTTCTTGTTTGTTATTAGGTTTGATCGTAGAAAGAATTTCCAATCGATTGGAAACTTCTCGAACTCTGACAAACCGTTTGTGATTCGTTGTAAGTCAAATGGCAATTTTTTTTGTACGAACGGGTGGAATATTTTAACATCACGACAGTGATGTCTTTGATAAAAATGAACTAAAAGTTCTTCATCATTTGAAGAAGAGCTTGAATGATTGTCATACATTTGGAAAAAATAAAGAATGAGTAAATAATTTTGTGATGTGTGTGTCATTCTTTGGCCATCCTAATAAGAAGCCAAACATTTTTTTAAATGTCCGGTATGTTTTAGTTCAGAAGGAACTAACTGATTAGCTTTTTCCGTGTTTTTTCCCCAATAACAGAAAAATAGTAAAATTCTGTCACTTCCGTTATATTACAAGTTGTTCACATGTAATTCGGTGTCTCATAAAGTTGAAGAAATTTTATAATAATTTGGTTAATGGAAATTATTAAGCTTGAACATGTTAATGTTTACGTTCTTAGTTTTGTGTACTTCATTGTTGATTATATTCACATCAACAACTAAGAATCTGTCTCCTATTGGGAAATATTATTTTATCCACGACCACCTAATAATAAGTCAATATTTAACCTCCTAACTGAAGGTATATGGTACCCATATATCAACTGTCGTGAATTATGGTTCATAATACATTGTAGTGTATCATGGTTCATAATTCCCGACTAGAGATGGGGGTACAATATGAAATAAACTATTAAATCTGTGTAATTGTTCAGGAAATTTGTTTCTGACAAATATCGTATCTATAAAATATTGTAATTTTTAGTATTGATACTTTTCATAACGATATTTTCCAATATCAAGTATTTCAAAACAATATATTTATAACGGTACGTTGTATTGATACTTTTTACAGTATCGCCCATCTCTATATATGTCAAATTATTTGAAGTAGCTGCCACAACATTTTAAGGTTAGTAATATGCCAAATCGCTACTGACTTTTATTTATTAATAAATTATTTAAGTGTCGTGGACAACGTATAGTATTCTACTCGCAATTTATGGCCATAATTCACTTGGGTGACTTGCGCCCCTCGACTGCGGCTCGTGACACAAACGTCGTGAATTATGGCTATCATAAATTGCTCGTTTAATAATATACTATTAACCACGTCGATGTTCTAATTTATACCTATTGGCTCGAGAGAGAGAGAGAGAGAGAACTAGAAGAAGTTTCCTTTTTAAAAAACATTTTCGATACTGAGAATAATTTAAATTTATAATCCTTTGCTCGGAAAAGTGAATCTAAAATAACAAGATTTTCTTTACATCCTCATTTTCATGATGGGTCTTCTACTCTTTTGTCAGTAAATGCATGAACTAGGTTTCATAATTTTCTTTACATGGTAGAACTTTCCTTTTAGTTCAATTCTAAGAGAGTAGATTCTCATCAATTGAACATAATTTTTTCTGTACTGTTTAAAAAAAAAATTTAACATCATAAGTTAATGTTTTCATATTGTTACGAACTCAGTCATTCAGAAGCCGGTCCTGTCGCAAACTATGAATGCGACCTTTCTAGAAAGGTTCTCCAACAGGTAATGTTCGAGACTGTTCTCGAACAGCGTAGAAGGAGGTGAATTCAAGAAAGTTCTAGAGATTCGAGGTACTACGTATACGCGGGTTTTCGAGTGAGTCGAGGAGTTGTTCAGTATACAGTGAACCGGTAAACAGTTTCAGTATACAGTGAGTGAACAGAAAGTGAATATAAATAGTGTTGAAGATAAATTAGGACAATTATTATACCGAGTGTAAATAAATTAATAGACATTAAGTAGTGTGTATATAAATTAAGTTTATCATAGTGTGTGTTTCTTTAAAACATCAATAGTAATTAGCCATAGTGAGTAAAAACAATTCAAATAAATAAGAAAAACATTACATTACATTACATTACATCAGACGGAATGGTCGAAAGAATGAACAGGACTATTGGAAAATACCTGTCCAAAGTAGTTTCCAGCCACCAGAGAGATTGGGACCAGTACCTTTCCCTATTTGCATTGGCTTATCGATCTGCCATCAATGAGTCCTCAGGTGAAACACCTGCGAAAATCCTATTTGGACGCGAAATGAGGCTTCTTTGTGACCTGGAATTTGGTTATCGTCCTGGAGAAGATCTGGCGGGAGAGGACTACGTAATCCAATTGAGAAAAAGGATGGACGATGTAAACGAATTGGTTCGAACGAATCTCCAAGTTGTCAGCTATTCCCCACGTTATCA
Organism: Galerucella pusilla; assembly: GCA_910591695.1. Classification (NCBI taxonomy): domain Eukaryota; kingdom Metazoa; phylum Arthropoda; class Insecta; order Coleoptera; family Chrysomelidae; genus Galerucella; species Galerucella pusilla. The sequence goes on from CAJUYI010000759.1 coordinate 133,352, forward strand.
GTATCCGATGAAGACAGTACCCTGTTATTTCCATACGACCGGAGAGTGTAGGAATGGATCCAGTTGCCGATTCAAACATCCAGTCCTGGCTACACAGGAGCTCCAGGAGGAACTTACTATTAAAGCCGGTCCTGTCGCAAACTATGAATGCGACCTTTCTAGAAAGGTTCTCCAACAGGTAATGTTCGAGACTGTTCTCGAACAGCGTAGAAGGCGGTGAATTCAAGAAAGTTCTAGAGATTCGAGAGACTATATATACGCGGGTTTTCGAGTGAGTCGAGGAGTTGTTCAGTATACAGTGAACCGATGAACAGTTTCAGTACACAGTGAGTGAACAGAAAGTAAATATAAATAGTGATGAAGATAAATTAGGACAATTATTATACCGAGTGTTGATAAATTAATAGACATTAAGTAGTGTGTATATAAATCAAGTTTATTATAGTGTGTAAGTGTTTCCTTAAAAAATCAATAGTAATTAGCCATAGTGAGTGTATAATTTTATCCCACGGTAAAAACTATTTAAAATATTGTAATATTTACCTCTTCATAACAGAGAGTGACATATTTTTACCTTTTACTAGCTATCTAACTTCTAAAATAAAACGTGAGTAAAATCATTTTTTATGTTGTAATTGGGCATTCCAATGACCTGTCAAAACAAATTCAATATGGCGGCTAGGGGCAAATAGTTTGTTGGTGTTATATTATTGTGCTGTTGAAAAGTTTATTTAAATTTTGTGGGATAGTTGTTTTTGTGCCTTTTTATATTATTTAGGACTTAATAGTGGTATTATTACATTTTAATACGAAAAAATGCCAACTATGTGCCTTGTGGTTGGTTGTGGAAGTCGTTCCAACAGGGATGCTGTAAAATTTTTTTCAGTGCCAGCGGTTTTAAGCCACAAATTTGTTAGCTTCATTTGATATCTGTAAACAAATATTTCACTTCACATCTAGGAAACAAACAAATTGGATTTTCAGCTTACCTCTTGCCAATATCTGGATTTTGCAACAATAATGTCTTAAAATAATCACTCTGTATCTTAAAAAGTCTATCAACAATCACAAATTCACACAACTTTGGAGATAGTGCCGTTTAAACAATTTATTCACCACGTACTAAGTGCTTTCTTATGACACTTAAGATAAGAGGCCAAGAATCAGAGGAAGAAGAAGACACTTAAGACAATTGTTTGCCCGCAGACGCCATATTGGGTCACGTGATTTGGAATGCCTAATACCGGACATTTGAAAAAAAAACTCTGGCTTGTCATTATGATGGTCAAAGAATGACACACATTACAAAATTATTTACTTATTTTTGATTTTTTTCAGATGTATGACAAGAATTCAAGCACTTCTTCAAGGGATGAAGAACTTTCAGTGCATTTTTATCAAAGACTGTGATGTCAAATATTCCACCTGTTCGTACAACAAAAATTGCCAATTGATTTACAACGAATCACAAACGGAGTGCATAAAATACTTCAAGTATTTTATGACGGAGTGTCAGAGTTTGACAAATTTCCAATCGATTGGAAATTTTTTCTACGAACAAACCTATGAACTTTCAGTTCATTTTTATGAAAGTTTTGACACAAACAATTCAGTTTCGGTGTCTGACTTTCTCAATAAATAGAAGAAGAAAAACAAACGGTATACTGCTCACTATCAAACCTGTCAACCTTATATTAATCTCGTCAATAATAATTCAAATTTTATCTTTCAAAATGCCACCACCATTTATAGTAAGTTTGATTTCCAAAATATATATTTATGTATATAATACATGTAATTCTATTATTTATTTCAGTTGGAAAACATTCACGAGAACCCAATGGACCTTCGTCCTAAAGTTACTTTACATGCGAAGAAAAAGTTCGTACCCGCAGTAAAGGTGACGGGATGGGAAAATTTCCAATGTTCACTGCCTCTAGACAATAATCCTTACTGTCCTGAAAAATATAATCTCTTCAGTTCACATTACAATCACCACGGAAGTAACTATGAAGATAATTGGTCTACTACCACCAGAGATATGTTGAATCAAGTTTTTACCAGCAGAAAAAGTTTGGAAATAAATCCTAACAAGTTAATAGTTAATGTTTACACCGCTATTGAGTAAGTTATGAGTAATCTCGGAAAAATAGTTTATTACAATGTAGTGAGTGATATATTACGAAACATCCATTATCGATTTTTTTTTTTAAACTGGAAAAATATATTTTTAAGTGATCCAGAAACAAAACCAAAATGCAATTTCGAAGATACTTATATTTCTACTATGCACAGAAGTTTTACAACTCCACATCCATACCCTATGAAGGGGGTAAGCATTTTTTGGTATAAGTATATTTTCCACTTCCTTTATCACATTATATCATTAGGTTTGTTTTAACTGGCGATAGAACCGTTCTGGGTATCGTTCGCGCAAGGGCTGTATTCTCTTTGCATTCCAACTGATTATAGTATCGTTTTTCGGACGATAAAAAAACTACCTTCTCTACTACTCGGAAACAGCAACATTCGACCCAAGGCAACTATTTTTCATAAATATAACTACGGTTCAATATAAACACAAAAATAAATTGATGACCTACAGCCATAACCATAATACCGCCACAAAAAAAGTATTCAAGTAACAGTCATGCACAAGTCAGTCGGTCAAAGGAGTAACCATTTTCTAGGCACAAAACTTTTCAGGGATCTGCCAGAAGCACTAAAATGTGAACCAAACCTTAGAAAGTTTAAGAATAGACTCAAACTGTATGTCCAACATACTTCCCGTAAAGAAATACACGATATAATTGAAAATTAAATGCAACAATTATCCTTGCGATTATCATACAGAGCTCACCTTTAGTCATAATCATCTCAAACTACATAACTTTTCCGCTATTCCAAATTATTTCAATTCTTGAGTTTTATCCGGTGACAGTTATATACTCTGATGTATTTTTTGTCTTTTCATATTGTGTTATACCATGTTACTTGAAATATTTTACATTTTTTAATTTTATATATTTTATATTTTTTATACTTACATATTTTATTTTGTATATATTCAATCTTTAAATATCTCGTAGATAGTACATAATTACTGATTCACCTATATGCATTCTCACACACAAGCAGAGTGTTCTGCTTTGTAAATATACCTACTTTCAATTTGAATTATATTTATATAGATAATCCTATAACGATGTATATTATTATATTATTATTATCCCTATACTACTTATCTCTCATACTGATACACATTACTCTTATACTATGTCTTATTTAGCTGTATCTCTTCTGTATCTTATTTTATATTGTATAAACCTCATATAGAATTAAATTGCCAATAACGCACAAGCTGTATCTACATCAGCTTCTGTGATTATTTCTGTTTATTCATAAAATATTCGTACGCATTCTAAAAAAAATTTTTTTCTATTATTACTGAATAAACATTATTATTACTATCCCCCATTCGAGCTTGCGCACTATACCGTACTTGATACGATTCCAGAACGATTCCTATATTACAGTTGGAGCAAACCTATCATCAGCAATACTCCAAGAAAATAGACCTTTAATTGTAAATTCTGGGATAGGTTCCGGAATTTCTATTTAATTTCCTCTGGAATGTCTAAAAACTAAAAATTGTGAAAGTAAACAGAGATAAGGATCAAATCTATAAGAAATGGTAGAAAAAAAAAGGCACTCCATTATATTTGACAAAGTTTTCGCTGTTGGAAATATTTGAATCTACACATTTCCAAGATTAGGATTTAAATTTGAACAGGTATAAATCGAATTGTCACTTGAATGAATTTGTTCTTTACGTTTCACATAAATTCGCACATGCCGAAATATCTATGAAATGAAAAAAATTCAAAAGCTACCGTTCAGCTCAATAAAATAGTGAGGAAAATTGATAATACGGAGTAAAGTAGCTTATATTGTAATTGTGAAAATTTCCAGTTTTTATGAATGATTGAAAAATAAGTTTATCTCTAAAGCTGTTTATATTTTTGCCGAGTGAAAAATTTTTTGTAATACATCTACTCTTCACATAGTTATGATTTTTTAAAGTTCTTTATCATCCCCTATAGACTGGTAGCTCATGACACATGTAGGTTTTATCGAGTTTCATGTGAAAAACAAGTAGACCAAGCCTATTCTCCAAAACCCAAACTGAATAATCGACGTTGTAATGAACAATGACATTTTCACGAAACTAGAACAATACAGTTGAAAAACAATTAACTAATGTATGCCGAAGAGAGCTTAGATTTTGTTATAATAGTGAATGTTCACGGCGTTTGATAATAATTTCACAAATATGATGTTAAAGTTATAGTTAAGATTAATAAGCTCACTGAATACGGTTATTATATAAGTGAATATCGAATACTCTCCAAATATTCAATGGCGGATGTTACTTCTTTTGGAACAGTGAACTAATAACTAGCTGAGGCTTGATATTTCGTTAGTCAGCGTCAGGGCTTTTTTGACCAGGAGTTTGCTATGTTGCTGTTTTGACACGTGTGGGTCCAGTACGACTGATGTATAGTTTGAGTCCACTGAGATGTACAACCACTTGCAGCTGTGTTTTTCATATCCGAAATACTGGTTAAAACCCAGTGAATTCAGTTTCAGACCCTAGCTTTGCTAGGATGTCTGCCTTTTCATTCCCTGCAACGCCCTTTTGTGCCCCGAGACCCACTTTACTTTATTGTGGTTAGCCAGGGTTGAAAGTTTTTGTAGGCAGTCTCAGAGTAGTCTAGATCTGATCTGAGGACATGCTGATATTTTAGTGCTACCTAACTATCAGAGAGAAGTATCTTTTGGCCTTTATACCCCCTTTCGATATTCAGTTGCAAACACATATCGATATCGTAAATTTCTACCTGGAATACAGATGCAAGATATATACATTATTTCTTAAGACATACACATGTTAGCTTCATTGTCATACAATTTGCAAATTCAGCTTATAAACGTCAAACAAATTCCATGACAACCTGAGTAGTCTTAGTTTATAGGTATAGTGACTGTTCCATTACGCAGCTATTGCAACTAAATGCTCACGCCTATATATTTTTGGTAAATTATTGTTTTATGCATTGAAATAGTTGGTTGATTATAAATAGATACATTGACAGTAGTTTATAACTATTAGGAACATTAGGAAATGACAGCCAATCTAGCAATAAGCATAAGTATAGAAATGTTCCTATGTACAAAAAATTTTAAGTGAATTGTTCTTAATTATAACTTCAACATCATATTGGAAAATTATCAACAAATGTATCGCCACAAAATGTATATCCAAGTATACTGCATCCATAAGTTAATTATTGTTCTAGTTCCGTGGAAGGATTTTCAATGTCTCAGTTTCTAGCCGCTCAATCTCTGATAAGTTTTCAAAATATCAAAAAAGGATCTCCTTTCAACACATTATTTTTCTATTTTTAACTTTTATTTTTAAGTTTCATTCTAGCTGTTACCCTTTATCCAAATTTTCCGGGCAATGAAGAAATAATAATTTCACAATAAAATTGGTTCTTAGATATATACCTACTACAGAGTAACAATTATAAAAAATTCTATTTTCTTGGACTAAAAACACTTTCGTATTTCTCTCCAGTTGACTTTAGCAGATCCTCCATATCTACAAAACAGAAAATTCACCAACGATCCCAAATGTAAATTCTTAGACGACACCTTCATCAATGACACAAAAAATCTCCAGAACCACAAGATGTTTCGACACGTTTCTTACAATTGTTGTACCAACAAATTTACAGATGGGAATCCTGGATACACTAGACCAAATAAATGTTACGATTTAAATTTCTACCAAACAGAAATAAAACCTAAATAACAATTAAATATATTGAATCAGTAAATAAAAGAAATATTCAACTATCTGAAAGAAATACAGCTTTAATTTTTTTGATACTTCTACCTTCCAACTATTCATATTATTTTCTCCCAATACATCTTTATGCTCATTAGAGTGGAGCGAAAAAAGGGCAAAATCTTTTTTTTTCCAAAATCTGTTTTGACACCGAAAAAAAAGATGTATTTTTAACTTCGTTTTAAGACTACATTTTTATTTTCGAGGGCCCGCCACCCCTTTGAATTTTGATTTTTTTCAAGTAAAAGAAAAAACGGAAAAAAATCATCACTAAATGCTGGTCGACCAGATCGTTTGGCATCTTGAACACTACCTGCTGCTTCAAACTTGTGAAGAAGCTCCCTCAAATAAGTTCTCGAGATAGGGCAATCTGGGTACCTATCTCTCATTAAATAAACGTTCCGCTTCATGGAGATTCTTTCTAGATTCACCAATTATTATTAAGATAGCTGCTACTTGCTCGGCTTGAGTACGTATCATTTTGCCTATGTAAACTCTTGAACATCTCGTTAAACAATAATATAATTGAATATATAAGCTATCTAGAAAAACTTTGCGAAGCAGCAAATACTATTAAATAAAAAACGTCAAATTTTTGACAACTAACCAGAGGGGGACTGAAAAATTTTCAATATTTAAATGTGAAATAATAATTTTGGTGTTTATTTAATTTATCCGTCAAAATTAGTTTAAGCCAAAACAAAATTAATATGGCTATGTAGCCAATGTCAATGCTTTCAAAACGAGATATCACTTGCCATAAGGTCCCATTCAAAATTATCGGCCAGAGTGGCACTGTGACGTCATCTAATACTATTACGTCACCTGTTACCATTCGTAGAGAAGTTTACATCACTTTATTTTCACCCTCCAAATTTTATTATTGTAAGTGTAGCCCCTCAAAAGATACGAGGGGGGGGGACTTTTGAATAGCAAAGTATAGTCTTAATTGTTGGTTAGCACAAGTAACCTAAGCGTTCCCGGATTTCTTCCAGCCAGATCTTCTGAAAAGCTTCCAACAACTACAGATTTTCTTATCTCTAGCTGGTATTTTTGGTTACTACTCAGAATATTCGAGTCTAGGAGAACGGATTCTATTTTATTAAAGTCAAATACATGTATCATTTGACAGATTTGTAATATGTTTTATGTTAAGTTGACTGACAAACCAATGAGAATTTCGCTGCAAATCTAACATGATGAGTCTTAATATACCCAGTGTTAGCAGCGGTTCCGTCGCATGGTCCAGCTGTATATACATTAGGAAAACGTCTATTGGGTCACTTTTAACCAAAATGCTTGAAAGTCAATAAATAATATTTACATGACTCATGAATTGTTTCAGTTCATCGAGTAGGCTCTCTTCCAAATCTGCTGGATAGGCACACATTTTCTGGCCAATATGTCAGTTGATTTTGAGGAACAGATAATTATATCGTTAAGAAAATTAATAATTACACTAGTTTCATTCTAAGATCAGCTTTAGCTTTACCCACCATTGGGAGAAACGATTCGATTCGGAATCTATCTTGTCCATGTCTCGACACTTTTGTAAAGCCATCCGTTAATTTCTTCGTATGTGTTCGTTGAGTTTCATCCTTGTACGTGGTTAACATCTGTTTTTTCTTCCAACGAGTCAAACCTGAATTTTTCAATCTCAGCAGATCACAAGATATTTAATTGGGAAAATAAAATGATTATGGAAAACAAGTAAAGAAATACACCTGAAATGACTCACTTTTGAAGTTTTCTATTTCCATTTGAAGTAAAATATCTACACCAAACCCAACGGAGCCGGCAGGGTCCTTAAGCCATCGGGGGCCCGAGGCTGTAGCCCAGTTAACCTCTCCCCTTTAAGTCCTGGAATGAGTATCGTGCGTATTCCATATAATGGGAACGATCTTATTAAACGCAAATAGCCATCAAATTAACAGAATTTATATACTCGGCGGATCCTCTGAATATTAGGTATTGAGGTTTATATTTTTTTTTGTAATGTAAGGAAAAATGGAGTGAAAGATTAAGTGGTAATGCAATACAAAAAAATAGCATTCTGGTGAGATGAAATTTAGAGAAAAACACAAATTTTCGGCAAAAATTTAATTTCAAAGCTTCGGCGGACCCTGATATAATATTTTTTCCGCAAACGTCAAAAAAAGTAGACATTATTAACGTCAATTCATGATGTTGAAGTATGATTTCACAGACGCCACTTTTTTGTACGGCCGTGAGCGGACAAAAAAGTACTTTTTTAACAGGGAAAATAATTATTAGTTGAACTTTTAAACTTTATTATCGATAATAATTATTAATAGTAAAATTACAGTTATTTAAGGTTGCACCGCACATATTTAATGCACTACCTGATTTATGCACTTCCAATTCAAGCGAATTTGGTGCAGAGTTAAAAGAGTTCATCGACAAAATTTCCCGTGACTCCTCACTTGTTGTTGCTTCTGTTACATCAACTTCGACATAATTTCGCTCATGAGAAGCTGCATTCAGGTACAGTGAAGAAGAATTCGACATCAAGATTTTTTCTGCAGTTAGTTTTTTATTAGACAAAGAGTCTTCAATGTATCCTTCGGCGACAGTGCTCGACCTCCAACCTCCATGCCGTTTAAAACAAGTAATATCAGCTCCTCCATCCACAAGCAAAGTAGCTGAAGTTCTTCTTAACGCATGGCCGGTGTAATCTTTTGAATTCGGTAGTTTTAAATAAGTTGCTACTGTTTTGGGTACGTTACTAATTGTATGAATTCCCATGACCATTCGATAACATTTTCCCTTTTGAAATTTCAAAAAAAAGCGTCGGCTTTCCATAGCTTGTGGACGTAAAGAAGTATATTTTCTGTAAAGATTTATATATTGTTCTCCAATAATTGTGAACGATCGTGGCTTTTCAGATTTACTATCAGGAATCTTTATATGAATAACAGATCCTGAATCTTTTATATCGTCTATTGTCATGTTCACCATTTCATCGCATCTACATGCTCCAGATACGCCCATTATTAGAACAACCTAAAAGTAGTATGTATTTAAAAACTTGATTGTATTTATGCAGGTTAGAATATTATAACTAACCTTAATTCCTAGATATTGCTCATTAGGTGCATTATTTAAAAAATCTTCAAACTGGTCTTTTGTGAATACCTTTGACTTTTTGGGAGTATACCCTTCATTCTGCGTCTTCAGATAAGCACGTAGTTTCATATATTTGCTAATATCTAATCCATGTTTAATATTCAGTAATGATGTTATCATGGAATACTGAGACCACATTGTTGAACTCTTCATTTTTAATTTAGTTGTCATTTCAAAAAAATAAGCTAGTAGCATATTTTCCGAATAGTTTGAAATGTTTTTATCATTGCACCATGTGAGAAATCTTTCGTAAGCATGATTATAAACTCTACTTGACTTAGTTGGAATTAAATCATTCGTAGCTGCCTTAGAAATGTCAACAACGTCGGGCGGTGTACAGTTGGGTTCTGAATCCGACATAAGTAATATAATCTAAAAGAAAATTTCAGTAAACTTTACTACAACAAACGAAATTTTGATGCTCAAGTACTTACCAAAAATGCACAGTCCAATTGTTGCTTTAAATCACAATATTTCTGACATTATAAAATATTATTGAACTGTCAAATTTGTTTTTGACTTGGCAATCACAAAACCAGTAACCACGGAAATGTAGTGCGCAGTTTTATAATTATTATTCTCTGAATTTATCAACTTCGTTGCAATCGTTTTGAATTTTTATTTAAATATTAATTGGTTCTATAGTCTGGATGCCGTTTGCGGAAAAAATAGCATGTTTCATTCGGAGCAAAAGCACTTTTTGTGGCTCGTCTGAAATTGTCGGCCTCACTAACGTTCGGCCATCAAACATTCAGACTCGCCACAAAAAGTTATACTTTTACTCCTAATAAAACAATATACTATTTTTTTCTAGAAAAAGCAACTTGTTCATTTAAGCCTTATAATAAAATGTAACTTTTTCAGGGTAATGCTATACCCGATTAAAAACAATATTCAGCTCTACTCAAGTGTTCATTGCCTAGGTGGTTTTCTTTCTCTCCATTTCTGTTTTTTT
>CAJUYI010000760.1:0-14551 GCA_910591695.1 Galerucella pusilla
CGTTTTTAGGCAATTTGTAGGTATTTATGATAAAATTCATGGGCGTAGCAGGTTTTGTTTAATATACAAATACGTCTAATAATTAGTTAGTTTAGATTTTTGATAAATCCATGTTTAGCTAATTTAAAAAAGTACCAATATTTCAAATGTAATGATTATTTAGTTTGTTGGAATCGGTTCATTAAGAGGATTTCAAAAATAGGCAAATAAACAGGGTGTTTCATTAAAAAAAACACCGACTATGGCATACTTGCGTGAATCACCCTGTACATTTACATTTATATTTACATAACGCACAACTTAAATCAAAAGTTGACGTGTCTCGGCATTTTTTATAATTTTCTAAAATAATGACATAAAGAATTTTATTCCATAAGTGGTTTCCACACTGTATGAGCATTATCATTATTTTTTTTGCAATGTTGCATCTAAAACACTTCAATTGTAAAAAATGTGTATGATTTCATTATAAGCAGAGTATTCATGATGAGTCTGACAGTGAAACAATCAGATTCATAATAATACTGAGCCATACCAATAAAGGTGGATATTGTTTTTTTTTTCATTTGGCTATACTTCATTTAACTAAATAGTATTTAATAATCTGTCATTTAGGGGGTCAAAGGAAAAAAAATTAGAGATGTTATTCACATGAAATATATTGAATATCAAAAACAAAGGATGTATATGATAAAAATAAAAAAAGATAAATATTTGTGTTTGATCCTTTTCAAACTAACTTTTAATTAGTCCGCCACTGGCGATCTCTACTACAGCAGCTATTGACAATATGATCTATTGCAATCGGCCCATTAAGTTTATGAGTTTATGATTGCGGGCAAACTAAGGCGATATACTTTGAGACAAACTATAACTTCAATTTTTTGAACCACCAGTGAACCTAGTTATTTCTAAAATTCATTTCCTTCTGGTACGGTACTATTTATATTCCTGAGTAATTGGAGAGAAACATTTTTCTGACACTCTGGAGTACTCCTATTCTTATCTCGTATTGAATGGAGGTTTTTTTTATTTTTGTTTGTTTTTTTGTATGTTTTTTTGTTTTATTTGGTATGGTCAAATCTGAGTTGTGCAATGTACAAAAGGGATTAAACACGCATTTTCCCGCGCCAGATACATTTGTCATGTAAGAGCGAATTATTATTCAATAATTATCGAAGCACAGATTTTTATATTCAATAAATTTAACAGGTTAATACCAATCAATAATTACCTACATCATTAATATAGAGACATGAAAAAATAAAGGAAGAACTCTCAGATAAAAAGCTCATCTGAATATATATCTTGCAGTTTAATCGCCCACAAGTACAAAATCTCCAACACTAAACAATACTTTCCGAATTGAACCACAATTTAGAAACATAGTCAATAACAGACTGCCTCGAATAATGTTCACTAAACTTGAGATCTTTTGAAAGCCCAAAATTCATAAGTAGATGGTAATCGTAAATCAACCCGATTTCTTGATGATAAATTTCCTACTTTCATCAGTCATTACTTACACAAGTTTTTGAATAATATTAGCTTAGACAAAATTTGGGGAAAGTCACGTGGTTGAAAGAAATATATGTAGATCTTTAATATGTATTTACAGTAATTGAATTGAATGAAAATAGATAAGTTCAAACGAATAAATTATTAAAGAAATAATTATTGGGAACGATAATAATATTTTCAACAGAAATGGGAGTATTTTAAAACCAGGAATTTTGCATAAATTCTTATGACACTTGATATTTCATTCCAGTAAACTGTTCAACGTCAACCCTCTAGCTAGCTATAATATTCATATATTTCAATTTTCACTAGGTTAAATTTTATTACAGTCTAAGAAAACTCACCTAACCTAGAATACCTCCTCATCCCATCGACACAATTCTACACCAAACTCTCTCTGTTATTTAAAAAAAAACACTGAACAACACAATTTTAATTTCACGACGTGTCAATCGCGACTAGATCCTAAGATGTGAAAAAGTATATTTTATTTTACACGTAAAAATGGTAGTAACTTATTTAGGTTATGAATAGAAATAATGTTTCATTGGGCGCATGCCTGATTTAAGATTATACATTATTTATTCAAGAATACAATGTTTATAAACAATGAACTTTGAATTTCAAATTTTTCAAGAAAACGACGCAGAACGTGAATAAAATAATTTTACATGAAAACGAAATCGTTAAGTAAACCGCTATCAAATTTGTAACACATTATAAAATAGTTTGTAAAGTTTACGCAATTTCCTAAAGATAAATACAATAATTATTATAGAGTTGTAAAAAGATAAACACAATGATTACTTATGTATGTGGAACGTCAACTTTGTAACAGGCAATGCCATCTTCTGAAAAAATGCTAAGAATGTTAAAGGATCCTGTAATGGTGGTAAACTAGCGATCTACAGGGATTATTTTATATTTATTGAACTTATTTTCTATAAATAGATTCATTTGGTTAATTTTAATGCCATGAAAGTAAATATCAAGTTTCCTAGACAACTTCCCGGTGCAGTGGCTAGCCAATTTTGTTATGGTTAGTATCCAGTCAGTTCAACGTATCTCAAATATTTAATATTTTGTTCAGCTTCCTTATTGAGTTTTCTCCATAATATCTTTATTTATTACTAACAAGAAACCCATATAAATTATGATGCACACTACCTTAACAGTTTGGCAACCTTACGTCTCATCTAAAATTATTAATAAAAATTAACTGAATGAAAAACGCAAGCCATGTTTTTACGTCATATTTTCATTCAATAACGGGCCCTTAATTAGTTTCAAATTACTAGTACTTGTCTCACGGTCTTCAAATTTTTATCCAACGACCCACAGCTCAACCCTTCTCCCTGCATATTTGTTTATCTAAAAGTTGTGATAGCCCAGAGAAATTAGGAATCGATAAATTCTTTAATAAATTTCGCTGTAGTTTGCGACGCAGCTTGCAAGCACTTCATTCACGATGGTATATCTTTCAGTTGTGCTCGTAAAAAAAATTGTGGGCATCAAAATTGTAGGAAATCTCATGATCTAGAACATGATGGAAGTGGATGGAACGGAATTTTGGTATGATGAAAATGTCAAAATAGGATGATAGTAGGTACAGGGAAATGTGAAGGAAATGTTTTCAAAACGGTTGGCGCTTTTAAATTTTGTAAATTCCAAATGGCAACCGGATATTTTTTGAATAAAATGTCAAGTAAGTAGTTTAGTTTTCATTCAAATATCAACATTTACAAGTAATGGTGTATAATCTGCAAGACATTATTTGAATTGTGGGATTATCGGTACTAAAAAAACAATAAATCTGCAAGAGCCACTGCTGAACAGTTTAATACTGCTCATCACAGAAGAACTGCCACACATAAGTGTGTAACTCAAATAATGCAAACATTTTTTGAAACAGGATCGGTTGCAAATAAAAAAGACCATCCACAACGAGTAGTTAACAACAAGGCTATGGAAGTTTCCGTTTTAGGACAACTTACGTAGTACAGTGGGTGTTTATCGCAGCAGTGTTCCTAGAATTTTACATAAACACAAATTCCTTCCATACAAAATTGAATTAGTGCAAGAGCGATTTCGACGTGCGTCTATAGTTTTGTCAATTGATGAGTGAACGACTGCACGACACTCTATCTATATTGTACAATATCTGTTTTTCTGACGAATATTCATTTGCATTGAAGAAATAAATGTAGATATTGGGCATAAAATAACCCACATTCCAAGCGTGAGTTTCAAAGTCCAAACACCACAAAAAATGTACGTCTCAAGTGGCATTTTTGGTGATCATATTTTTCGATCATATTTTATTAAGAAAAACTTAAATGATAAGTCTTATCTGCAGCTACTCATAGAAGCTAGTGATTCTCAAAATAACACGTATACTAGAAAATAAAAGTGCCATGTCAAAAGTTTCGCTAGCGTTTCAACAAGATGGGGCACGTCCTCTACATTACTCTCTCGGTGTAAGACGGTTTTTAAACGAATCATTTCCTGTTTGGTGGATAGGTGGATAGGTGGACGAGGTCCAATGATGGAATGACCACCCAGGTTACCCAATTCAATCCTCCTAGACGTTTTTATGGTCACGTTAGCGAGTTATGTCGACAAATTGTCCTAGAGCTGTTATATGGTCGAAGCTCATTTGAGGCTCGATTGTATCCATTGTATGGAAGCCAATGGCAGTCAGTCTGAAATAATTTCGTATTGTTTTACTGATTTGTTACGAATAAAAAAGGTACTTATAATAAATTGGAATTATTCGTAACTTCCAACTGCTTGAGAGGAGAATCCAACAATGTATAGGATGTTATTTCATTGATGTTTATCATAATTTTCATTGTCAAGTGGTTAATGACATTGTAGTAGACGAAATCATAAACTTTTTGCTCCACAAAATAAACCGGCTGTTTCCAAAAAGAAATGAATTGTGGCTGCTGTGCTGTTTTGTTGAGAAACTTATATGGAGAAACTTATATGGAGATACTTGAAAAGTGGAGAATAAGTAATGTCAATTTTTGTATTACAAGACTCACTTTTTTATAAGAAGAATAAATTGATGACGTTATCACGCTCACATAGATGACGCTAAAAAGTGATCTGATGAAGCGCCTCTATTTGAGAATAAAAGTCTATGGATTTCAGGATTTCACCCTAAAACATTCTATTCTAATTGAAATGCTCTAAGAAATTATTCCTGTATATAATTTGTTAAAAAATGTTAACGATAAAGCTGCGACAGCTGAAAATTAAACTTAAGTGAAAAATGTTAATATCAACATAACATCGTTCTCATCATAAACTCTTATTTCATATATTTAAAACCATCTATGTATATTTAAATCCTAAATTCAAATGTAACGTAGCCCACTCTGTACAAAATTAAAAAAAATCGTAAAAAAACAACTTTGAACTTATCGACTAAATACCTCATAATATAAGGACTGACTAGTAGTGAACACCGAGGCGGTGTTTTTCGCTAACAATAACAAAGTTCTAGGAAAACCTGTTTTGTGATTTTATGGAAGAACAAAACATTGTGTGTTAAGCCAGGTTTATACTATGTAGCAAAACCTGCTATATAGCAGATTAGTGTAACATCTAGCAATGTTATATAACAATTGCTAGAATAAGTAGAAGAAGTAACTTTTGAAAAGTGCTATATAACACTGCAATATGTAGCAGATTCTGCTATATATAGCAAAAATTGTGCTATCCATCGAGAGTCGGTGAAGATGAAAAAAATATGTGCTACATCTAACATTGCTGTATGTAGCAATGGTATACAAATATTTTCCGTCTAGCATTTGCTATAATATGTAGCATTTTAGTGACATCAGTTCACTGTTGTAGCCTCCTGTGTGCGGACGTTTTTGCTCGGCGATCTTTGTTTACATTGGAAGGACTGTAAAGTGACAGTGCATGGGAGCGGGATGCTATTATAAACCACCGAATTGATTATTATTCGGTGAAAAAACTTTAAACTGTTCCGTGAACAACCGGCGTTGTGGGACGCTGGTTGACCTGATTATAGAATCAGGAACAAGAAGCATGACGCGTGATCAATTATTGCGTTGGAAATGAAGACGGACAGAGCGGAGTTAGAGCGGAAGCTGAGGTATCTCATTTGACAATTTCAGAGGAGCTCAAAGAAGAAAAATGGGTTCCGCCTCTGACTTCCTCAGATCACCATGATAGTTGCCGCGAGCAAAATAGGTCTCTTCGGCGCAACATTTCGATACGGAATGTGAATAAGGTTTTGCTACATAAAGCATATGGCACGAGCACCGAAATCACTAAAATTTTCTGTAATTTTTTTGTAAAGCAAAAGTTATATAGCAATGTTATATAGCGAAAGGTATATACACTGTGTTCATTTTAAAACTTACCACCCGTGTAACTCAAAAACCCCAATACATTGCAATATTCGCCGGGACAGGTCAATTTTTGTTTTTCGGGGTAACTTTTTTGACGGTCAACTGGTTTTAATATTTTCATTCCTCTAACTCCTATCAACCCCAACTTTACAATCTCAAATACAAATATCCCACTTGTTATACATAGTTTAAAAGCCCCTTTCATTTTCAATACAGCGATGCATTCGTTTTAAAAATTGGGTGAGATTTGATAAAATTATGGGTCAAAAACCACTCACTTGTAAAAAATTATTTATTTTCTCATTAGCTCAAAATGTCATTTTATTAATTGTTCAAAATGTTCAAAGTGTTCACCATTTCTTTCTAAACAATAAAAAAGACGGTAATGAAATTCTTCGCACACTTTTTGAAAAGTTTCTAGCCTGATAGCCCCACATGCAGCTGTTATACGAATTTTTAAATCGTTAATGTTTAGTGGTTCAGTTTTGTAAACTACTGATTTGAGATAACCCCATAGAAAAAAGTCATTTGGACTGAGATCACAGGATCTTGAAGGCCATTCTACTGCCCCTCTTCTTCCTATCCACCTATCAGGGAATGTGATATTCAACCAATCACGTACTGGCCTAGCGTAGTGCGCAGGCGCACCATCTTGTTGAAAGTGTATTTGGTCTTCTTGGAGTAAAAGATTTCCGTGCTGATCAATTTGATTTTCTAACGATTCAGTGATCAGTACGTCAACTGTGTTCCGAAGCATATCTAAATACAGCTCCCCGGTAAGAGAACCATTTATAAATAAGGGACCTATTATGGTGATGCCTGAAATCCCCGCCCAAACATTTTTTTGGTTACTGCGTATGACCTTCCCGGAATAGATTTTCATCTGACCAGTAACGACAATTTTGCTTATTCACTCGACCATTTAGGAAGAAAGTACACTCATCCGAGAAGCAATTATTTTTTAGTAGAATTATTAATTCGTTCTGTCATTATTTCGCAAAATTGCACTCTTCGATCCAGGTAAGTATTTGCAATTTATAGAGATGGAACTTATTAACTCTTGTGACCTCATGTATTGAGCCTATTGATGTTCCAGTTTCTTGTAAAACTTTTCTAATAGAAGTAGTTGGATCTACCCCAAAATGACCCAACACTTCAATATTAGCGACTTCATTCAACACTCTTGACGTATTTCGTTTCGCATTGCATATCGATCCGGATTGTTTAAACTTCTGCACAAGCTCTAGCACATAAACATGCGAAACATTTTTATCCGGATGCCTGTTGTTAAATATTTGCGCTGTTTGTCGCGCACATATGTATCACTAGCACTATAAATGCAAATCATTTCAACTCTTTCTTCTAAAGAATAAACCATTGTATCTTCGATAACAGCACGGAAGTAAATTTAGTTTCTACAACGTTTAAACGATAACAAACTATAAGTTATTTCAATTTTGACGTTTTTAGATACGTAAATAAACTACGGAATACGGAACACTCAGTGGTTCTCAACTTAGTAGTCTTTGCCTCAGTTGACATTCAAAAAATATTTTTTTTACAACCACTAATGTTTACTGTTTTCCTTTGTATGCTTCATCTGAATTTTTTCATTCAAACGATACAATAACTATTGAAGAAAATAAAAAAAATTTTTTCAACTGAGTGTTTTTTGACCTATAATTTTATCAAATCTCACTCAAGTTTTAAAACGAATGCATTGCTGTATTGACAATGAAAGGAGCTTTTAAACTATGTATAACAAGTGGGGTATTTGTATTTGTGATTTTGAAGTTGGGGTTGCTAGGGGTTACAGGGATGAAAATATTAAAACCATTTGACCGTCAAAAAAGTTCCCAAACAAAAATTGACCTGTCCCGGCGAATATTGCAATGTATTGGGGTTTTTGGGTTACAGGGGTGGTAAGTTTTAAAATGAACACAGTGTATGTACAGCAAAAGTTATATAGCAGGTTTTGCTACATAGTGTAAATCCGGCTTTAGTGTTTTAAGTAGTAAATATCAGATTTTTTTTTGTTATTCAGGTAGTTTTCGATATTTTATTCAAAAATATACATACTTGATGTTGATGCTTATCAGGTATGTTGCATGACATTGTTTTTCTGAAAATTCAGATGATTTCAACTAGAAATTTGTGTTATGTAAACAAAAGAGTATACATTTGAGAGGGATGTCCTAAATATCGAATGGAAAATGGATGTGGTAGATGAGAAGAATATTTTTAATCAACTAAAATTAGAAAATAAAGAGTTGCTTCAGAGAAATATAACATACATATTGTTACGCGAGCTGCTGCATTATTGTGCTCAATTAGTGCCCCCAGTGAAATTCCCATATGATACGACTATGGCTCCTCCGCCTCATTTTCCAGAATGATCTGGAATACGTAACATCTAGAAAAACCCGGCGCATCCACCAGAACTTCGAGTTCGAGAGGTTTCTAGAAATACATACGTGCGAGTATAAATAGGCGACGAGCATCGCAGCGGAGTTAGTTAGTCAGTTAGTGTCGATACTGAAAGAAAGCAATCGCGCCTCGATAAAGTGTTTATTAAGTGACTCTCATATAAATTATAGTTAGTGTGTTATATAAATTATTGAATAAGGATTGTATTTTAATATAGATCTGTAAATATAAATTAATTGTAAATATAAATTAGAATAAACGTTACAATATTATATTACTTACAGGTTCCATATGAACTCAATTTACATCGCCAGCAGTAAATTTAAATATTTTTTATATCGGTCTGGTAATGTATAATATATGTTATATTTCATAATTATAGAAATATTTCACGTATGTAGTAGTAGGTTAGTATTAACAATAGAGAAATTGGGAAAAAAATTTTGAAGAGAAAGAAATTTTGGGAGTCTGACAGTTCGACCACGGGCCAGGTACCTGTTTTAAGTACACCGATTTATGATACGACATAATTTTCACAAAATCTTTTTGTGATAAAAGGCCATTTCTATATTCTGCTATCTTAGCTTTAATAAAATAATTTTTTTCTGTGTTGTACTTTTTAGTTTGTTGGTGGAATATTTTGCTGAATTCATTTTAATATATGTTTCTGCTTGGATGTTCATCAAAATATTTACAAAATTAAACAAACTTGGGTAAGAACTATAAAAATTAGAATTAAAATGAGAATGAAATGATTCGCACGCGTTTGTGGTTCGGTACACACTATCTGTTAGGTTAGGTTACATGAGCTATGGAAAATTTAAAACTATTTAGTTACAATAATTTGTGTCCTTTTTCACTATGATCACACTTCAAATCCATTTGTGGAGCAGTTACACTTCTTAAACAATTAAATTGACTAGATACTTATGAAGGATAATTATGCTCACTGGAATGTTACTGGATTTAAACTAATATTATGAAATTTGATAGAAATTTGCAAGTATCGAAAACTAACCATTATTACTACCCTAATGATATTGTAATCATCTTCGAAGAATTCCATTAAATCGATTAGAAAATGAAATTCCATCCTGGTGGAGCTGAAGGGTAGGCTTAACTTGAGCTTTTTCAAAAAATGATTAATGCAGGTACTCGTGGTCCAGCTGACCGGTCTCCGAAATTTTCAGTAAAGTATTGACTCCCAGAACTCTATACCCATTATTCATGATTTTAATTCAATGCTGCAAGCAGTGTATTTTTGCTTGCGTCACCAGGTAAAGTAACAAATATTTTGTCTGGAGTTTTAATAGCCGTTGATTTACACACTGGAACAATGCAATACTTGGAATACAAAGTTTTTTTTTCGGCTTTATCAATTTTAAAAGCTTTCAGAAACAAATTAGGTCACAAGAACTCAGAGCGTGATACACGAATAAGAACGTAAACAAATGACGTCACACCATGGGGCAGCCATCTTCATGACGTAAAGCGCGTTTTGGCGGACTTTCAAATTTTAGGATTTTTAAAGTCGTTTTAAAAGTAAAGTTTATATTTTTTTGAAAAAATAGGCATGCAAGGTGTTAGGTGACCTGATAAAGCGTCAATTCCCACCAATAACAAAATTTATGCTTGTACCCTATTATTCACAAATTTTGTCAGTTTACAATAAACAAGGAAGTTCCAGAACATTTTGTTAACTAACAATTGAGAAATTTGCTTAAATAATGTTTTCCAACGGCAATGAACTTGTGTATTTAGAATATACTGGTTTTTCCAAATTTTTGAATAAACAAATAATAAATTTATTTTATGTGCGCGTATAACCAAAATGACGGGCGGAAACCTATTTCCAGCGTTAAATGAAAATTATAAATAATAGAGTTAAATTTCCTAAAGCTGGGACTTTTTTATCGAGAATATTCTACTCCTTGAAAATCCTCTCTTATCAATTCCTTAAATGTTCATACTTTTCGAGATACTTTAAATATTTTTATCCACTGTTTATGATCAAACAATGTTGAATGATTACCGTTTTCTTTTTTTTACAAATTTCGACGGTATCGTTTCAGCTTAAGAAATGAGATATGCCAGAGGGTAAAAGAATGTTGTGAAGAATTACAAAAATGAAAAAAATCGTGAAAATAATAATAGTTTGAATTTTAGAAAATTTTTCCTCTCAAACATAGAAGTTTTATAGCAATACATTTTTTTCGATTTATGACTTTTTGATATTTTTGTGAAAAAAAATTTAGATATTATATAATAAAGAAAATATGATAACCATCACAAAATGTAAATACAATATTAATAATAGATTAATAATAAAGATAAAATACTCAAGTGATAGGCCAAAGGCAGATATGAGATGTCGTACCTGAAATCAAAAAGAAACGGATGAGTAATCAAGTCAAACAATTGAATTTTTGAATTATAGAATGTAACTAAAAATTGACATTAATAAATAACTGAAATTATTATCTCTTTCAGTCTTATTTAACTAGAAAACAACAATAATATAAAGTTGATTCATGTCAAGAACTTAATGGTTTAATTTCCCTAAAAAAGAACAGATCAAATATTTTCTCGATTCCGTTGACGCTGACCGCAGGTCCAACAACCGATCGATAAACAACAGGACATCATTACTTCTTGTGTCACAGCAGTGTGAAAACTAGCACACTGACCGCAATGTCACTATCCCGTACAAACCACAGTACGACCCCTGGAAAACTGACCACAGTAATCCAAACAAAAACGCATACAATGACCTCAATGTACTACGCCGAAACAAACAATATAATATTATTATTTATTTTATTTTTATCACACCTCGTAAGTGAAAATATGTAAATACTTCTTTGAATATATATTTTAATCAAACAATACAACCCTGTAAACTTTAAAAATAAGGTTGTCAAAATCAGAGTTTATCAAATTGACTATAAATTACTAATTGATGATAATATTCAATTTATGCTAAAAAATACTTGATTTTCAGAAAAACAAATGTATGAAACTTAATTATTCAGTGAGAAAACTCACCCTAATCATCAAACAGTCGCACACAGAAATTACCCTTAGTCACTAAGTTTGAATTACGAATGAAAACTAATTTCACACCGCGAAGATTTTTAATATAATATTCTTTTTCTTTTTCTTATACCTTTTTTAAGATTTCACCAAAGCTCACTTAAATAATTTGATATCTCCGTATCTTTAATGTTGTTTTTGTGCCATCGATCTTTTTTGTTTATTTACAGCATCGGTTGTCAGGATGGTAGGTTGTGTTTACTGGTTTCTAAGTCTAACACGTCGGTAAGTGATTCACTTACCGTTCAGACGTCGGTAAGTAAATTACTTACCGACGTCTTAGCCCTACATACATTTAAGTGGTCCTAAATAATATATTACTTCATTCATTACACGAAAGGAACAAAAAAAATAAGATCTATATTTTTTTAATGAACAGAAACGAACAGAACAATATAAAAAATAATAAATAGCATGAAAACAATTTCACCAAAATGCAAATTATATTTTAAACTGATCGAGAAGTATAAACGTCACTCTTGACATTTCGCTCATTTCGAAGAAATTTGAATTATATTTTTTGTACAACTGTCATTAAAAGTGACACTTTTAATGATAGCAAACAATGTTAAAAACGATTGTTTACATAGCACTCCATTCAAATGACAGCGTCTTTTCTCATTTGTTAGTAATCATAACGTTGGCAACGTCTGCCATTCACAACAATCTTTTGATTATTTGAATACTAAAATGCATTTTGAATTTATTGTTATTGCAAATTCGCTCGTTTCATTATCAAAATAGGGAAGTTGTACAAAAAACATTGTATGGTATTTGTGTTAAAAGTGATTTTATTTTGTTCGTGAAATTGTTCAATTCGCTCCGCTCATTTCACAAACGTTTTCACTCACAAAATAAAACCTCACTTTTAACACTCATATCATAAATAACTATTAAACTGATCGAGAAGTATTAATGTCACTTTTGACATTTAGTTAATTCCGAATGAATTTAAATTATTTTATTCGAAGTTTATTTCAATACGATCGCGCAAAAAATGGTATAAGCATTTCGAACGTTAAGGGTGATACCGGTCTCCATCAAAATTGGAGGCTTCGCTACGCTCAGCCTCCAAACATTGCTGTCGACCGGTAAACAACCCTTACCGTTATACTATAACATAAACATAAACTGTGACTATTTAGGAGTGTGAATATTTCATGTGTGAGTGCCGATGATTCCAATTTTAAAATTTTATAGATTTTCATATTTATAGGGAGGAATATCGAGTATTCTACATTTTTTTCTAGATATCCTTTTATTATTAAAATATTGAAATGTTATAAATATCCACTAATAGCGTGGGGAAAAGTCCACTATCCCGCACTCTTTTTAGTGTGGAAAGAGTTATTTCTCCGCACTAGTGTGGAAAGTAAATTTTTTAAAGTTTTTGGGGAGTATACTGACAATTGAATATTAAAATATATATTTGTATGGTTGTAGTTCACCAAATGACTGAAAAATTTAAAAAAACATAAGAATTCTGCTATAATTTGTAACAAAAAAAAGTATTTTTCAATAATTTTTTAATGGCCCTGGTATAAGCCTTATCAAATGAATATCAAATAATAAGAATTAATTTGTAAACATGTATTTAATAATGAAGGTTTCTTTATGTTAACTTTTGGATTTTCCCTAGTAGAAAAAAATTATGTACCTTAAACGTGAGTAAAGTGACTTCTCCGCACGCGATCGATGGATAAGCGTGCAAAAAAATATCACTTTCCGCACTAGTTAGATAAACTACTATATATTGTTACGAACTCACTGATTCTGAAGCCGGTCCTGTCGCAAACTATGAATTTCTAGAAAGGTTCTTTTGCCGGTAATATTCAGACTGTTCTCGAAGAGTATACAAGGCGTACAATGGTTTATCGCGAATGTTCTCGAATTATAAAGTATGCGCAGAGGTGGTATAGTCAAGAAAGTTCTAGAGATTCGAGGGACTATATATACGCGGGTTTTCGAGTGAATCGGTAAACAGTTTCAGTATACAGTGAGTGAACAGAAAGTGAATATAAATAGTGTTGATGATAAATTAGAACAATTATTATACCGAGTGTAGATAAATTAATAGACATTAAGTAGTGTGTATATAAATTAAATTTATTATAGTGTGTAAGTGTTTCTTTAATAAATCAATAGTAATTAGCCATAGTGAGTGTATAATTTTATCCCACGGTAAAAACTGTTAAAAAAAACATTACAATATTTTTTATTTTTGTTATTCGAAAAGTGTGCCAACATTTTTTTGCAAAATATTCCCAACCTTTTTGTACAGGCTGTTTCACTCTCAATAATTTTATAGTTATATCAATTATTTATTAATTAATAGAAAAAAAAGGTTGAAAAATTTAGATTTTCCCTTCAATTTGAAACATCATTGAATAAAAAAAATACATTTTTCCTACAATCACATTGAAAAGTAGGCTTTTTCGCTTGCCATTGACAACGAAAAGTTGACGTTTCTTGAGGAGAGTTACTTTACGCTCGCCAAGCGTAAAAAATGGCAAAACGCTCGTTGCCCATAACAACCGATACTACAAAAATGTTGTATGTATTACGAGTAGAAACGTGACATTATCGCTTTCGAGAAATTATACTCTCAAGCAATAATGTATCACTTTTCTCTCTTAATACATAAATAACTATTTTCAATTGTATAATAAAAAATGAAGAATTGGTCAAACCGATTGCTTTAGACAACAAAAAGCATAATTTAGGAAGAGGAAAACAAAATGATTTCTAGTACGATGTTCTTCGTGTCAATAGGTCTACCATTCAACACAATTTAATATTTTTCAATTCAAAGTTATTGAAACAAGAATAATAAAAAATAGAAAGTAAATTTTATCAACTCTAAAATATGAAAAAAAAATCGCTTCAGAAATATATTTATATAATATTTTGAGCAACCAAATTTTCTCCCCAATTTAAAACATTTGTTCAGTCTAGCATATTTTTAAATAGGAAAATAAATGAATGAATAAAAAAATCCATGTTTTCACAATTTAACTCTAAATCAGGGAGACTTTGAAAAATTTAAGTTCTTTTCAAATTATAGCATATTTACTGAAAATTTGAAAAGAAAATTATGACGACATTCCCAGAGCGCACTAGGT
>CAJUYI010000760.1:19551-40049 GCA_910591695.1 Galerucella pusilla
AAAAATGTTATTGAGGTTTTTTGTTGCTAATAATATAATTAATCGATTTCAATTGGTTTTTTCCTTGCGTTATGTAGTGGTCGGTCAACTCGCTTTTTTGTGCAACTTTTTAGGGGTGCGGCGCCGCTCGCCTAAAAAGCAGGATGGGACACCTCATTACGCCTTCGATGTGCGAACCTAATCGAATGCTGTTTTTCCAGATAGGTGGATAGGAATAAGAGTAACGATTGAATGGCCACCAAGGTCACCAGACTTTTTTTCAGGGGAAGTTTATTAAAATTGCCTAAATGATATATAAGGGTTAAAGGATCGCATCAGAACAGAGTTTGCACAAATAACGCCTGAAAATCTCGTAAACGTTAGAGACGAATTTATTTCTCGGCTGTCTTATTGCAATATTGCTCAAGGTCATCGTTTTGAACATTTAATATAATTCAATTGTTTTTACTTGTTACCTGCACCCGGTGTCCAGTTTATTTGTAGTGTACAAGACAGGTAACAAGAATATATATTCCATTTCGGGAGAATGTCAACTCCACCACGAACCTCAGGTAGACGAAAAAGGCCGGTCAGCTCCACCACCGATTTCAAGCCGAGGGATTAAATAGATAAGTTTATAATTTTTGAAGAAAATAATTCAGTTTGACATTTTGTATTATAGAAAAGATATAACCGCTCTTAAATAAAGTTAAAAAAATGCATATTTGAAATTTACAAAAATACGTACATCAAATTGTTATATATTCAAACCTATTACGGAAAACGAGGATGCAGCCTTCCTCGCAAATACGTACATCAAATTGTTATATATACAAATTTATTACGGAAAACGAGGATGCAGCCTTCCTCTCAAATACGTACATCAAACTACTACATACTCAAATCTATCATAGAAAACAAGGATGCAGCCTTTCTCTCAAATACGTACATCAAACTACTACATACTCAAATCTATGGTTTAACAGAATGTCATTAAAAGATTAGCATGGTGGACTTGACCGGTGACCTTAATCCCCTAAAATAAAATTTCTACCTGAATTTATGGACGTGGTGGAGCTACCATGTAGCCTCTATTTCTTATTAAAATTAGAGTTTATTAAACAATTTTTTATTCCAGAAAATCTTCAAAAGCAGGCCTATATACAATAAGAGGGTACCAAAAGCCCTTGGAACGACTTTTACGTACTATTCGCCTTACACTATCTGAAGATTGCTTACAGGTGAGTAGTTTATGTTATAAATTAGAGCATGAAATTCATTAATATTAAGCTACTAAGTTGAAATTATGGTTCTTATAGAAATAAAGAATATGTGTAATAAAGTTGCACCAAGTGTTTCAAATTGTATTTTCTAGGATCCAGAGAGTGAGAGCACAAATCCAAAGTGTGGAATTTCTGATTATATTACTGGAAAGATCTTACTTGTATACTTTGATGGTGGTATCCGACAGCATCCAGAGTTCTGCAGATCTCAGATGAAGACTAGGGGAATAGGTGTAAGCTTGGTATCACACAAGATTTCATAAAGTGACATGCACACTAAGCAAGAATGAAAGTAAGCGTGTAGATAGAAGGCCTAAAATAATGTTAGTGATCGCATTAGATTCAACTTAACTTGTAAAATTTAGGTACAAACCTTTGGTGGAATGTGGCCTGATATGTATGAGGTTCATATTTTATTTAAGAACCCTCATTAATCTTCAAAAAGTTGAGTATGTCTCCCAGACATGAAAATTGAAGATTCCTTAATAAAAATGGGATATGGAAGGCATAGATATCCGAAGATTTTCGATTGTTTTTCCCAAAACTGTTATGGACCATTCATCACCCATTAAAAACCCAAAAAAAGTGATTTCTCTGACATTTGAGCTTCTTAAGAAAAATGGCCTTTTACATATTGGTTATTAATCAAATTAAGAGAAGGTCAAGGTCACCACATTAAATAATTTAGATTGATAGTTTAGTTTAGTTTAGTTTCCGGTATTACAACATACAAATTATTTTACTTACGTTTTATTTTAAAAGGAACTGACTGGTTAGCTATTTCCGTGTTTTTTTCACAATGTATGTCACTTTCTACAGCATCACAATACGCATGCTCAAACTAAAAATTTGATCCTGGTCAGCAAATTACTCTGATAGTTGGCAACTGATCCAAAACCGCAAATTTCTTTCTACGAACAGATGATTTTTAAATCACCAACGTACACGACCTTTTGTCACATTTGACAACCGTTTTTATTTTGTATTTATTATCGCGTTTTTTTATTATTTCAACATATTTTTTTATATTGTGAGAAGGAAGTAGTATTTACATAAAATAATAAGAATGTCGGAACAACGAAAGATTCCAAATTTTTTGAAATTCGTATTCGGTGCAGTGGCAGGTATGGGCGGAACGTGCATCGTACACCCTTTTGATGTAATTAAAAATCGAATGCAACTAAGTGGTATGGGTGGTTTGAAAAAAGAATACACGAGTATGTTTCATGCGATGCAAGTAGTTGGTCAACGTGAAGGAATTCCTGGTTTCTATAGAGGATTATCTGCAGGACTACTAAGACAAGTAACATACACAGGTGAATCAATTTACTTCAAATTCAAGAATATTTACTAATTACGAACTAAACAGGTACAAGATTGGGTGTCTACACATACCTTTTCGAAGCACTCAAATCATCTGACGGAACACCTCCAGGCTTCCTTACAAAAGTAGGGATCGGTATGTTAGCTGGAATATGCGGGGCTTTCGTTGGTACACCAGCTGAAGTATCTCTAATACGTATGACTACAGATGGACGTCTGCCGGTTGAGGAAAGACGAAATTACGCTGGTGTGAGTAATGCTCTAGTAAGAATATACAGAGAAGAGGGTCTTTTTACGTTGTGGAAAGGTGCTACACCTACAATGGGACGGGCTGTTGCAGTTAACGCTGCGCAACTAGGAACGTATTCTCAAGCAAAGGAAATGGTTAGCAGTCATCTTAAAATGAAGGAAGGAATTGGATTACATTTTTTTTCTGCCATGATTTCAGGATTTGTTACGTCGGTTAGTATATTAACGTTAATAGGCCGATATGTAGCTAATAACATACGAGGTTGTAACCAAATCCGTTATTTTATCGTATCGGCCGTGTGTCGTTCAAGACTTTTCGTAATCCTGATGAAATATTACATTGTGATTCTGAGAAAATAACAAACCACGTACCTCGTAGTTCTACAGAAAAATCCCAATATGACATTTCTCGGTTGTCATTTTGATTGAACAAGAGATTTCTTAACGGACGGAGGCTGTTAACATTAACTTTTGAATTGTCATCTAAATACTTTATGATCAAATTAACAGTATGAGATTACGAAAATAACTTACAGCTGGCAAATTAATTTTGACAGTTGACGATGCGCGAGAAAGCTATTCAACTTGACGACGTTGTAAACGCAGTTACCAGGAAGAGAGGCGACGTGCATTCCGCAAGCAAAGTTTTAAACGAAACGAAGCTTACGTCGGACGTTGCCAAGCTTCCTACTGCCAAAATCAATTTGCCAACCTGTATAAGTGTATAACATGCGTATGCACTGTTTAAACATCCGAATTACATGTTGGTTGGAAGTATTTTAATGGAAGTATAAATAATTAGAAATAACAACTTGTTCTTGACAATCACCTCATGAAATTCGATCAATATTTTATGAGACATTGATAAATTAACTCCAATGTTAAAATGTCATATACCTGGAAATGTTATTGTCACTTTGACATCAATAAAAAAGGTGCAACCTTTTTTATCGCGATAAAAACTCCTCTTCCTCAATATCTAGTAAGGGGACGTCACTTTTACACAATGACAATGAGTCGCAAGTTAATAAAGATAATTATTTTTGTTGTTCATCCATATATTCTGTCGTTAATTTATCTTGCCAAAAAACACTCGATCTTTTCTTTTATCAGATAAATTTCTCTTTAACTTAAAGTTTTTCCAATCACTAAATTTGCTCGAAAAACTGACATTAGATAAAATCGCTCCACCTTCGGTGTCGCGATTTTATCATGTCAGTTTTTCTCGTAAAATTAGTGATTGGCAAAACTGTTTCGTTGCAAAGAGAAATTTATCCGATAAAAAAAAGCTCTTGTGTTTTTACTGTTGATAAATGTTATTCAAGTGTCAAAAAGGACAGTTTGAAGTTAAGCCTTGAATACTGGATGTTCAAACTTAAGCTGGCTAGGCCCCCATAAAATCCACGGAGCATACCAGTTCAAAGTTATAAACTTTGATGATCAAACGGGTTCAAATGTAAACGGTGCATGGAGTGACATAAATAATAATATATTAAAACTGAGGAGTTAGTTATGTTCAAAATATACAGCTGCTGTCTTTTGACTTTGATAAAACCTCAATCATTACTGAGTGCATAAAATAACCCCTGCTTACACTATTTCACGACTGTTAAACCTTTTGTATATACATTATATACCCGTTTATAGTGGGTATACATTGAGGTTAGATTTTTTTTTGTTTTCCGAAGAGTAACTCATGCTAAATAAGTGTTTGGTTTATTCTACTTCACTAATAGTAATATTTTAATTCGTAACAAACAGCTGAACAAATACCAAATAAAAACCTACTGTACTTGAGATCTGTGATATTGACTGTTGTTCTTCTAGCATAAGTTGTCCTAAAATGGCATCTTTCATTGCCTCGTTGCTAACTACTCGATGTGGTTGGTTGATGTTTTTGATTGGCAACCAATCCTGTTCCAAAAAATGTTTGCATAAATCAATTACGTACTTTGTGTGGCAGTTTTTTCAGGATGGGAAACATCAAACATCAAACAGTTTTATTGTTTTCGTAGTATAATCCTGCAAATTCAATTCTTGTGGTATTGAAGCCTTAAAGTTTGCGGAAATAAAGTCATATTCACTTAAAATAAATTAAACGATATACATAGAGAATAATATCGACCAATTGAAGAAACATGAAGATACAATACTGCAAGGAAAGAAAGGATTTGTTTGTCAACAAAATACCAAACGAAAGTTTCTCCAAATATAGCTGGATAACAATAATGCATGTAGGTTCAGAAAATTTCTTTCGAACAATGAAAGTTATAATAGTCGTTAGGAGAATAATTTTCCAGAAATTCAGGAAATTATAATAACTGATAGCATATATTTTGGACAAACATTTATATGTAATGAAGGGTCTTAGGATTAATTAAGAACCTGTAAGCGATACTCCTAATAAATGGATTAACTTCATTTATTTTCACATGTCTGACTTTCAAATATGTCATCATGGCAACTATTACTAAGTTATATGTGCTCTAACAGATTCGAACTATACTGAATACTATACGTTTACGGAGCTTGTGGAGCTTTAAAGCGTCTGACAAAAGTTTTGGTCCATGGAAAGTGTCTGACACTTATGATACTACTTTAGAATATTATTCTACAAAACATATATAAAAATCAAACATTTAAATTCAAGTTAAGTAACTCTTAATTTTAGTCATCTTTCTCACCTGATATCTGCCAAGGTGCCCTTAGGATAGCTCCACAAACACACAGGTGTTCAAAGCACACGGGATGCTACTGAGAACCTAGCATTTCATCTATTTGAAAATAAGTTATGTCTTATCGCTCTGGGATCTTGGACTATTATGGAAAAGGACAAAGTTAAAAGTCGGTCCATTAAGACAACAAGGTCACAATATATAATGTATTTGGATGAATTGAGTAGGTACAAATGAAGCCTTCAGGGACAACAAACTGATCGGCTAACGTTAGATTGTGATGACCCATTTAAATAATCTACACCCACAGATTTTTGATAACTCCCATGAGCTAAGAAAAAAAAAAGTTGTGAAAAACCTAACTATGGGAAGTGCTCTAGTATTACGACTACCATGATTCAAATAGGGCAACAAGTCCTGGAATAATTCATAAGCAGCTTCACTGTTTACTCGATACATCTGCCGGAACACTTCCTCAGATAACTCAAAGGGGTTACTTCGGTCTCTTAAGACACAAAAATTAGTCCTTCGTGTCTGTCAAAAATATTACTTGTGTATGGTTTAGATTATTTTTCAACCCTTACATGAATTTACCTTCTATTCAATTCATCCAAAACAATAGGTAGCCGTTGATCCATTTTAAATAAAATATGATCTTTGTATAAGGAAAAATATTTTTAGGATATTGAAAAAAAAAACACAACAAACCTCTTAACCAAAGACTTGCTAACCCGATTACGACTGCTGTATAGCTGACGTTCGTCAACGACATCATATCAGCCATTTTGTCGTTATCTAACAGCAGTCGTTACGATACTGAATATATAAAGTCGTTCAGTAACGATAATCGTCCACGAACGACATCGTTACTAATTACAGAATAGGCCCCTAAATTTGACATCGATGTAGTTAAAATCGCAATGTAAAATCAAATTCAACAGCGCGATTAAAAATCGTATTGTGAACACCCGATGTAATAAATTATTAAAAGCGCGAATTTACATCGCAGCTAACTTCACTCATATTACGTTGTGTACTAGAATTCGCCTAATTTTTTTGTTATTGGCCCGATGCTTTAAAGGAACTAGAAGAATAATGTTTAGGTTATCGTTATATTATATATGTAGATACTTTATTAGTGTGTTTATTTATTTATCATTTTTATTTAAAAAATAGATGGCGTTTGCATTTCCTGGATTTTTTGCATGTGGCTCTAAGTAACAAATTAATTCCTTTATTCACCCTGTAATAGGTATCCCTATATCCCTGTATAGGTATCAAACAGATTTTGTGAATCGCATAATATTTTTCTTTCTATACGGATATAATTCCTAAAAAGTTATTTTAAATCATAACCTAAAATTTGGCTGATTTTTTGTTTCAATATTGCTTACACACTTATCGTCGGTAATCTGCTTCATGTGAACCCTATGCCAAAAATGAGATGATATTGTTCATTTTGAATTATTTCCCGAAAATTTACAATTCAACTTATAACAAACAGTGTCAAAACTACGTCGAATGTTTTGGACGGTGTTATTTGAACAGCGAAAATGTTATTATACATCGATGTACAAAAGCGTACAGAATAGCTTTTGGGTAACTTCTCTCGACCTTGAAAATTTACAGCGCTGTTACCGCTAACATTTTTGTACAGAATAAGCCCATGAGATGTTTAAGTTATTTAAAGCAGTAGAAGCCATCCATATATTTTGAACTGAACTATAAATATTGACTTAATTCTCTTTTCTTTATTCCCTCATATATTTTTTCAACTATTTGTGACAAGTCTCCATTTTTTTTCCTGTTATTTTTTTAGAAATCAAACCACAATAATGTTTTAATATTTGTTATTTCGACGTTTCGGTAGCGTTCCAGCTACCGTTGTCAAGATTAATTATTAATTGAATGATTTCTGGTCTCTATCTGACACAACGGAAAAATTTGATAACTATCATGAAAACAAAAAACAGGTCCAGATTGATTACACAACCAACATCACATGTTATCATAGATAGTAGATTCCCGTTCCCACAAGTATGAGCAAAAGTATAGTATGGATTTTGGAAATTTAAAGTGTCCAAAACATCTTTTTGTCAAATTTTTTCGTTGTGTCAAATAGGGATCAAAAATTATTTAATAATTACTTATTAATCTTGACAACGGTAGATGGCCGCTACCGAAACGTCAAAATAAAAAATATTAAAACATTATTGTGGTTTGATTCCCAAAAAATAAGACAAAAAACAATAAGTAAAGCCACAAGGAACTTACAGAAGCCTTCATTTATTCCGATTATTTTTCAGCAGTATCCTCAGTACAAATTTTTTTTTTAATATTTTTTATTTCGATGTTTCGGTAGCGTTCCAGCTACCGTTGTCAAGATTAATTAGTAATTAAATGATTTTTGGTCTCTATCTGACACAACGGATAAATTTGCTACCTCACATGAAAACAAAAAGCAGGTCCAGATTGATTACACAACCAACATCACATGTTATCATAGATAGTAGATTTCCGTTCCCAATGAGCAAAAGTATAGTAGGGATTTTTGGAAATTGAAAGTGTCCAAAAAATTTTTTTGTCAAATTTTTTCGTTGTGTCAGATTGGAATCAAGAATTATTTAATTACTAATTAATTTTGACAACGGTAGCTGGAACGCTACCGAAACGTCAAAATAAAAAATATTAAAACATTATTCTGGTTTGATTCCCAAAAAATAAGAGAAAAAACAATAAGTAAAGCCAAAAGGAACTTACAGAAGTCTTCATTTATTCCCATTACTTTCCAGCAGTATCCTCAGTACATATTTTTTTCCTCTTCTAATTTCTCAGTATTTCTCGGGTGCTTTGTTATGGGTTTGTGTTACTTCTTAAATCTGGCTACATTTATTTCTAGTTGACATTCTGGCATTTTGTAACTGAATTACTATTTATTATAACCAAATTCTATAGATTGTCTCTATGCCGGTTGATATTGCCAAAACAAGATTACAAAATATGAAAACAGAAGGTGGACAGGCTGAGTTTAAGGGTTCCATAGACGTTTTAATAAAACTGAGAAGAAAGGAAGGTTTTTTTGCTTTATGGAAAGGCTTTTTACCTTATTTTTTGCGAATTGGACCACACACAGTTTTTGTCTTCATCTTTTTGGAGCAGTTCAATAAAGCTTACTTCCACTATAAATATGGAGGCACTGGACATGGCGGTGGAGGTCTGTAAGCGCCGAAAAAACTATTACGTTCCTCCTTAGTACCAGTGATAAGTTAATAGCATATATTTTTCATTAGCTTTCCGTATATTGTCAATGTATTTTGTAAAACATATAATAAAAAATAGAAATGTATTGTAACGTTCACTTCAATTTAATAGGGAATGGTAACGTGACAAGGTGGTGCTCTCTGAGTAGTCTTCGACTGGGAGATGGTGATACAAAATATTTAGTCATTTACACCAGTATATGGGTTCTTCTGGAGTCTAGTTACGTAACGACAAAAAGGAAAATTATGGTCATAGCGCTGGCACCGGCGGCCAATCGCGTGGGCGTAAATCAAGTCCTAACTAACATTTTAAGTCGAAAACCGTAAAACTAACTATCAAGTCAACCTTCAAGTCAGTTTCACCAGTTGTTATTACCTTCTAAATACGTCGCTAACACGTAACCACTACCAAAATGGGGAACACATTTGTGGTAACTACAACGATGTGAAAACGATGCATTGACGGACACGAAGGCGTAATAATACCGTTTCAACGACGTCATAATAACGTTATAAAGTAGTAATTCTGACAACATATTCTCGATCAACCTCAGCGATACGTGGAACAACATTTTTTCTCTATATCTTATAGGGCGAGTTGTATCAAACACTTAAACTCGGTTTAATGATAACTGATGTTTAGACTGTGGCTGATTGATGTATTTATTAGCAACAATTACATCAGTCCAAACATTAGTCATCATTAAACCGAGTTTAGGTGTTTGATACAACTCGCCCTTATAGTTTGGTGACTTGATCAACATAATCACAATAATATAATATTGGTGAACAATACAATGTCAAACATGCCCAATTTAGAGGACCCTGACTTCGAAAACAATATGAACCGGGCATACTTTACTGACAATATGGATACTTTTAGATCTTGAATGTATTATTCGACTCCAAAATAATCAATTTTTAAAAGAAAATGTTGGGCGTAATGCGGTCTAGAAATTAATTTCAAATCGATAAAATTTGTAAAAGGCTGTTCGTACATTTAGTTCGGTCATAAAAATGATAAATTAACAATGTTCTCAGCTCAAAAGTAGGTCGGAGTATAATTTCGACAATAATTATGGATTACACAAAAATGGAACTAATAATCATTATGGCGTCCAAAAAAATAACGACCATCAAGTTAAATTCACTTCATGGGTAATTAATTCGGTGATTGTGACTTTGTAGTTGTTGTGGATATATCTCTTATTAAATGTCTCCTTCACCATGATGTATATACAATTTTGTCCACTACTAGCCAAAAGATAAAATCATTTGGATGAAAATGCTCAACCAAAAATGACTGATGACATTACGAGTACGTTCATAATATATCGAAAACTGACAGTGTATTTGTCAGTCAGACGACGGGGTAACCGTTTCTCGTGGTGCGTTTGTGAATTATTTTCAATATTTGTCTTAAATTTGGCTAGTAGTGGAAAAATTGTATATACAACATTGTGGCGAAGACATCATAAGCATCGCACCTTATTTTGGTATTCGTTCAATAATAATAGCCTCCACCACCTTTGTGTATAATACACTATTTTTAGGCTGCTCTAAATGAATTAAAAATGGTGTCGATTTGAATGTTCATGTTTGTCATGATGACAAAACGCTGTAGTAACTGGTAACATGACAGATGAGTGCAATAAAGAGCTAGTTTTTCCACTAGTTTGAGTTCAATGAGGTTTTGGTTTATGCTTGAATGTAGAGCAGAATAAGGTGCGAGGCTTATAAATGTTTCACCACCGTGGTGTACTGATGTATATGCATTTTTTTCCACTACTATCCATATTGGAGACAAAAATTAAAAATAATTCACAAACGCACCACGAGAAGCGTTTACCTCGTCGTCTGACTGACAAGTACACTGTCAGTTTTCGATATATTATGAAGGTACTCGTTATGTCATCAGTCATTTTTGGTTGAGCGCGAATTTCAAACTAATGGCATTTTTATTCAAATGATTCTATCTAGGTAGGTAATTTGAAGCAGCAAATATGTTTAAGACAATCTCTTGGGTATGCAAAATTATGTTGCACACGTTTTTGTTAAACAACTTTCCCCAAATTCTCATAATATTTGAATTTGTCCATCATTGACCTAGGTTGATACTAGAAGAAATTATTACCTATTAATATAGAAATTCAACTTCTCATTTGGCTAGAAGAAGCAATGCTTGTCAACTTCACAACTGGTAGTGGAAAAAAATTATTGTCTTAAAAATATTTCACGTCATGGCCCTTCCTATACACAGACTTAACAACATAACGCCATAGAAGTTTAAGAAATTCAATTATATTTTTTTATATCAATTCTTTCAAGTTAACAATAAATGACTGATTTGCCATTTTTTCGCTAACTTATACAGGGTGTCCCACGACGTTTTGACAGTCCAATTTCTCGAAAACTGTTCATATGACATGTATCAAATTTGGCAGATATAAACAGTCGAAACAGATGCTTATATTTATTATAAAATGACTTCCGTTTTTCCTGTCATTTCGGGTCACGTGACCCCAACATAATTTTTTCAAATGGGACAACCGGTATAATATTCCAATTTTGGATTTATTATTCAAAAACAAATTCAACGATACCACACTTGTCATAATTGTTTTGTGCAGTAATGATAATAGGGGCAATTAAATGAACATCTGTATAAATTATTTTATTAAAAAACGTAACATAGAGAATTAAAAAGTACAAGTAATTGAAGAAATTCTTCAAATTGATGACCATGTACATTGACACAATGTTCAAATTTTGTTAAAAGATTTCTTGTAAGTGATGCTGTAATCATTGCGGGTGTTACCTCGGGTGTTACGGACCGACATGCCTGTCTTATTTTATCCTTTAAATCATCTAAATCAATCGGGGGTGTTACATAAACTAGACCTTTTAAGTAACCCCAGAGGAATAAATCTAAGGGTGTAATATCCGGAGAACGGAGTGGCCACTGAATCGCACCATTTCGACCAATCCATTTTTCAGGAAATGTGTTGTTAAGATATTCTCTAACTAGCCCAAATTCAAAAAAGTGAGGAGATGCTCCATCTTGCTGCCACCACATTGTTTGCCTTTCATGTAAGGGAATATCTTCAAGTAATTCTGGTTGAGTATTTTGAAGAAAATATAAGTATCTTTGCCCCGTTAATGTTCCTTCATAAAAATAGGGACCAATCAACCGACCGTTAAATAAACCGCACCAAACATTGATTCCCCATATTGTTTGAAAATTGGTTTCGCGCATCCACTTTGGATTTTCCTGCGACCAATAATGACAATTATGGCGATTAACAATACCATTCTTATGAAATCTACTTTCATCACTCCATAATATTTTTTCTAAAAAAGAAGGGTCATCATTAATGTGTCCTAACATTTCAGCAATAAAATTTATTCTCCTTTCCGGATCTGCAGGAACTAAACCTTGTGTTAAATGTATTTCATAAGGATGGTATTTGTGATTTTTTAATTCTCTTTGTATTGAGCTTCTACTTATTTGTAATTCTTGTTCAAGATATCGTATTGAGGTGTGTGGGTTTACCTGAAGATAAGCCAAAATATTTATCACATTGTCATCTGTCTGTTTTGACGAGGAACTTGATTTTTACCGCTTGGAAAAGAACCAGTTCTTAGCTTCCGTTCGACATAGGCAAAAGTATTTTTGCTTGGAGTTATTCTATGAGGAAAACAATGTCTGTACAAACCTTGAGCATGAGTTTTGTTTTTTCCACATTCTCCATAAGTAGCAAGGCAACATATTCATCGTAAGTAAAAATTGAAGGCATTATTTACTTATTATTACAGTGTCTTCACAAGAATATGACTAATAATGACAGTTCTTGAATAAAATTCACCTAACAATAATGAATGACAACCTATGTTGTTGATACTATTGTTTCACAGCCACCTAAATTTTTGAGTGCAAAATATTGCTTTAATAAATTTAATAAAAATAAATAGCTGCTATTATCATTACAGCACAATACAATGATGATAAGTGTGGTATCGTTGAATTTGATTTTGAATGATATATCCAAAATTGGAATATTATACCGGTTGTCCCATTTAAAAAAATTATGTTGGGGTCACGTGACCCGAAATGACCGGAAAAACGGAAGTCATTTTATAATAAATATAAGCATCAGTTTCGACTGTTTATATCTGCCAAATTTCATACATGTCATATGAACAGTTTTCGAGAAATTGGACTGTCAAAACGTCGTGGGACACCCTGTATAACTATCACTTATGAGTCTTAGACATACTGGAGAAGGAAGCAACCCCTGTTACGCAGTACACAACGTTGTTGTGGGTACAGGGAATAAAAAATAATCGAAAATGAGAGTGCAGATATTTTCGCGAAGAAATTTACTTTTTTTCATCGGAACAGAAGATGAAGAAGCAAAATATGACAAGGATTTGGCATTAATTTCCGCATGGACCGGATAAAATTTTTTGAACTACATGATTTAATGAAAGATGACATAAAAAGAAAAATACAAAGCTACGAGGAAGCATTAGTTCGCTAAAGCGACTAGCAGTTACTTAAGGTGAGTATCAATTTTATAAGTGGCATTAAAAAAAATTAACGTATTCAATAAAGTTTTGTTTAATAAAAACATCTAGCTAAACATCAAACAAAAAAATTTAATCAAGAAAAATTACAACTCCGTGTAAGTCAAATTTCCAGGAGAGAGAACGTTGGTGATTGACTGTGAGGTTGTGTTTGAAGAACAAGAGGTATCCGTTGGAGAGAAGACAGGGATTCCAAAATATTCTTCACAAGTAGCACTAGAACTGTTTGTGTGATGTGTCTGATGCTGTATGTGTTCTTCTCGGGCCTCCATCACAGTATTAAAAATTTTTCGCTGGACCTTTATTTGTAGATGTTAAGGTAGAGAATAAGTTTGTTCGTACATGCTATCAAAGAATATTTTAAGTGCAGTATCTTCCTTGCGCTTCATACTTAATAGCTCTTGCCTCAACTGGTCTCTTGCTACCGACTTTTGATCCCTTCTTTTTTGCTCGTGTTCCAGATATTCAATCAGTTCATCATTTTTCCTTTTATTTAGCGGACTATTGTATTTATAGTTTGTTTGCTTTATTTCCTTATTTGTTGTGGTCGATTGGGAATCGTCTTCGGTATCGCGTGTATTTCCTAGTGATTCATCAGTCTCTGCCAATTGTGAAGCTTGAATAGATATAGCGTTGGTGCTTCTTTGTCTGTTTGCTAAATGTGAAACAAGAAAACTCATCTGTTTTTCGTATTTCCAAAGTTTATCACTCCCTGCTGCTTGGCCTGTGGTTGTTTTCTTCTTATTTAAAGCCTGTTTGTGACCATCTAGCAGTTTCTTCCACATACTTTTGGCTTCTTTCACTAGAGCAAATTAAATAAATGTTCAATTTTTTGTAGATATCTGGCTTCGGGTGACTCATTCAAAGCATTGGCATATATTTATAGAATGGGCGAAAGAACTGTTTCAGAAATTGTAGAAGAGGTTTGTGATGCGTTGTGGAACCACCTTCCATCACAAGTACTAGCGGAGCCTACTACAAGCGATTGGATAAAAATTGCAAATGATTTTAAGGACCACTGTCAATTTGATCATTGCGTAGGTCCAATCGACGACAAGCATGTATCTATAGAAGCACCTCCTAATTCTGGGTCCAATTTTTTTAATTACAAAAAAACATTTTCGATTGTTCAACTAGCTGTTGTTGATTCAAACCGGAAATTCATATATATAGATGTAGGATCTATGGGTAGATTTAGTGACAGTGGAATTTTAAAAGATAGTATATTTGGAATGAAACTAAAAAATGGAGAACTGAATTTACCTCCTGAAGAAACCGTCTATCCTGGGTGAATTGAAATGCCTTACGTTTTTGTTGGGGACGAAGCATTTCCTTCGATGACTAATTTAATGCCTGCTTATCCGCAATCAAAATTGTCGGAATCTAGAAGATTGTATAATTATCGTTTATGCAGAGTACGTAGATTAGTGGAAAATGCATTCGGTATTTTAGCAGCTCGATTTAGAATATTTAGACGACCCTTCGAATGCCGTATTGAACTTGTCGACAAAATAGTGAAAGCAGCGTGTGCCTTACAGAATTATTTAATCAAATACAATTATTACATGAATGATAAAGGAATTGAGAATTTAGATGATAGTCAACTAATGCCAATTGCTCATTCTGGTTGTAAATACTCAAATGATTGTTTTTTATACGAGAAGAATTTTGTAGATATTTTAATAATATTGGGATTGTTCCTTGGCAAAAAACGCGGCTATTGAAATGATTAAATAATTATTGTAACTAAATTTAGACTAGGTAATAGAAAATATTAAACTTTTCCTGTTATTAAAAACATAAATGTTTATAAATAATGTATTCGCTTGTACATACTTATTATCTAATATGTATTTATGCAAATTTGTCATGACATTTTTTATAATTTGAAAAAAAAAATAAATTAGGGCGTACCATCTGATATATCGCATTCCACTATAACCTTTCCCCATGCTGCTTCCTTCATTTCATTATTTTTGTAATCCTCTTCATACACTTTCCATAAACAACGTTCCATTTTATTAAAGAGGCAATAATTAGGTTAAAAAAATTCCACCGTGTCTACTGCCCGAAATGCGTGAAACTGAGTTGGATTTTCCGGGGGGTCGCGGGGGTTTAGACTTAAGGTGGGAGGTGGGATATACTTTAAAATATCGCTCGAAAAGCATATCTCTGCAGATACTTAATATATCGCCTGGATATAGATATATAGTATAGCATTATTGCGCGGTGTTACATGTTATTTTGTTTAAAGCGATTTTTATGTAATATGTAAGATATAATATATATTATATTATCGCTCGTAGTTCGCAGCCCGCAATCCTTACTTTCCAGCATTCTCCTGAAATATTCGGTTCAAAAGATTTTTAAATTTACTTTTCGCGAAGAAGTTTAAGAAAAAAGCAAAAACCGGGTAATGGTTTAACACCCGTTGGTTGTTATGAACTACTGTTAGTTAATAAAATTATTGAGCATTCTGGATCAATTAACTTATGTTTACCATTAAGTATAAGTAGTCAACTAATTATTTCCGTTTATTTTCTCATCGTAGAATACAATTCAATGTGCTAATAATTAATAAAATCAATTTACAAAAAATATATACATAAGCGTGAGCGTTGAGTTGCAATAGCCCGCATAACGGGGCAGTCCCTACCCTATACCTGTGAGCTACTTAGAATGATTAGGTTGTCATGAAATTTGTTTGATCTTTATAAAGAGCCTGCGTGATCTTGCTAATTAGACACTTTCGTCCAAGGTTGTGAAAATTAACATCCACTTTGTGAGATAAATTAAATGCTATGCTAGTTACTGTAGGAAGCAATATATTGAGAAATTATTCAATAAAAGAAAGCGTCAAACGTTAAGATGATTGAAAGAGGATTCCAAAAATGGATGTCTTTTAGCAAGAAAATGTTTTTAAGAGTAGCCATGTGAAAAATGTTGGATAGTGGAAATCAGATATAGTACAATAATGGTGCGATAAAAGCTCTAGTGAAAATGTTTAAATGATTGTCTTGAAAATGTTTCGCGTCGTGGTGCCCTTCCTATATATATTCATCAAAATCACGTCATATAAGCTTTAAATATTAGTCCAGTTGGGTGAGCCCAAAAACTATCAAAGCATGGATGTGAAAGCAGTAGGCGATGGAATCCCTTAAAAATATCATGTTTAATGATAATCCGTTGCCTCCACCGGTTTTTAGGCTGTGCTAATTTAATTTGCACAATAACAGTTTATAGCCAAAACAAACAAAAATGGGCCTGTTTTTCGACATGTTTTCGAATTTTACTCGAAAGGTATCGAATGTATCGTGCATATGTATACAAACAAAGTTACAGAGCGTAAGATTTGCTTAGAAATTCCGTGGTTCAAAATGTAAACACTCCCATCCCTGCAGCCACAGCGGATGAATAAGTGAAAAAAAATGAAAAAACAGCTGTTTTTCAGAAGCAAAATACTAATTCAATTTATGTGGCATTGTCAATCATTATTTGTCTTATGAGACGTTATTCATTCACGAACTGAATGGAACAAACGCGGTTTCGATATCTTATTTAGTTGCTGAGTAATCTGATTGTTAATAAACATTAGGTAAAAGAAATAGATATTGTAAAAATAAAGACATGTGCCACAAAAAATTGTTTAAACTTACAATATTGTTTTTACACATATTAGAAGGTTACAGCTATCATATGCAATGATTTAATCAACAATTTTTTCGGTTCAACTGACTCAGAGACGTTAGTTAAAAAAAAGTGGTTTAAATTTTACCTTAGTAGCACTAGGATATCTGTGCGGTTTTTCATTTTGATCAAAATCTGTAAAAACCTGCTTAAAGGACTTGGAAAAACACAACTTTGGGCGTTTTGAACGTTTGATTCGGACAATTCAATCCCGAGTTATTGAATCCCAAACCTGATCAACGATTCTAGGCAAACGAACAACAATGTTTTTCTCATTTCCATGACAAGGCAAGGTATACGTACGTAGCATCACATATTCCACCATTACACATTATTGGTTCTCATTTCCATTTTTTGTTGTTGTAGTAGTAATAGATACCATAATATCAAAGCGCACCAATGAAAAAAAAATAGCTTGAAGTATTCGTGGATAACTAGTCTTTAAAACACTTGCTCTATTTCGCCATCGTGCTGGAAAAATCGCGCGTGTTTTAAAGACCCTAATATCCACTTATACTTTAATATACTATTTGTGGCATATGTTTTTATTCTAACAATGTCTATTTCTTTCACCAAATGTTTATTAACAATTAGATTACTCAGATATGGAATCCGCGTTTGTTGCATTCAGTTCGTGAATAAATAGCGTATTATGAGACAAATAATTATTTACATTGATTCATAAATTGCATTAGTATTTTGCGTCTGAAAAACAGCTGTTTTTTCAATTTTTTTATAAATTATTCATCCGCTGTCGCTGCACCACGGAATTTCATAGCAAATTTTACGCTCTGTAACTTTGTTTGTATACATATATGCACGATAAATTTAATACATTTCGCGTGAAATTCTAAAACCTGTCGAAAAATAGGTCCATTTTTGGTTATGGAGGCAACGGATTATCATTAACCATGATATTTTTAAGGGATTCCATCAAACATCTCGTCTACTGCTTTCATATCCATGTTTTGATAGTTTTTGGGCTAACCCGACTGGACTAATACACTTCACCAACTTGATATGCATTAAAAGGCCAATCAGAATTTTCACATGTTTCTCCCAATTACACATTTTCATCTATTGTTACTTACAAAACATATTAGCGCAAAAATGAGGAATATTGATTAATTCATAGGTAAGGAAATAAATCAATGAATGAATCAGTTTTTTCTACTACAGTGCGTAAAATACGTACTTCAAGGACGCTACGAAGTATGTAAAGTTTTACCTTTTTGCACTAGTGCGTAAAGTAAATTTGTTTTTGGGGAGTATACTGACATATGAATATTCAAAATATATATTTGTATGGTTGTAGTTTACCGAATGACCGAAAAATTAAGAAATTTATTAGAATTCATCTATAGTTCTCAATAAAAAGAAACGTATAATATCGCGTATAGTATCATTTTACGCACTAATTAGGTAAATTACTATTATAATCAGCACCGCTCTCAAAAATGCTGTGTTAGGTCAGTGTATTGACAGTTGGCACAGTAGGCATCTACTAACTTGAACACATGCTCAAAGTTACTTAATAATCCACGTGATTGAGATGGTAATTCTTACAATAACAAATTTCCATCTCATAATGATATTGGAGCTAAAAATCGTTTTTGTGAAAACGACCATCTCTAACCTAATCTTCACTTAACAAGCTGACTGAGTCGCCCGTAATTTGACGTCATACACAAAGTTTACAACTCAAATAAGTAATCTTTGCTCGTCATATTTATGGAAATTATAAAATTCAGAAATATTTCAAATCGATGATATTTAAAAATTATTCAGTGTAACATACCTTTTCTACCTCTCATATTTAGTGACTCCCCTACCGAATTTCAACGGTCATTACAATGTTTCTACAAAATTCAACAAAAGTATATTACCGAACTCAGGCAATGTACATTTTAGCTGATAAACCTATAAGAAGTCGATCAAAAATTTTCAAGAAACTATTTCCACGCAGAGTATGTGTACTTGTACAAGGAGTCAGCAGACACAGTTTTTTTCTTATTTCAAATCGTTTCACTGTTGCCTTGGTGACGAACAGGAACGCTGGCGCGAAACGTTTGAAACCCGAACACGCAGTCCTTTGTTTCCCGGCTCACACTGATTTTCGTACAAATTGCACGACGCCGTAGTAGCGAGAGTATAACGAAAGAGTAGGTTATGAGTGTCATTCGGCGGAGTCAAGAGAGTCTGGTCGTTGTCCTTTGATTCAACCCCCGACTCGGGAGTTCGATGTTCCGGACCTTTTTTCGACTTCGTAACATTTTGAATACGATAAAGAATTTAAATTTTGTTTTTGCTATGCGAGGCTTAGTCAATAAATCGTTTGTCGCATATACAGATTTCGGCCAAAGTCCGGGACCGGACAAATATGAACCCTGTGAAAGATCTTTCTAAACCACAAATTTTACTCCAACTTAAACTATAATTTGAAAATATTTTGAAATATACAGGGTGTTCCAATAAAGGGTGGCGTATCGAAGTTATATTTTTTTCCATGAAACACCATATATTTTATCGCATTTTCTGATTGCTCCTAAAAAATATAATACTGTTTCATAATCGTTCCCTATACCTAAATACGGAGGGTTCCGAGTTATTTTGACTTTTTAAAAAATGTGAAAATCTCGAAATAATTAATAACTCATTGATATAACAAATTCCAGCAAATATTCTCTTACATCTAAATAGTTGGACATTCGTTGAATGTATTCCACGATTGAGTACTAAATATCTCTTTACACTCTTAACACCTTGTATTTTAATAATTCGTCATATTCAATAAAATCTCTTTCGAATGGTGTAAGGGTGGCCTATACCTAGGTATTATACTTTTCGTGCAATTTACAATTTCATTAAATTTTATGCTAAATCGATTTTAAAACATCTGCAATGCT
Organism: Galerucella pusilla; assembly: GCA_910591695.1. Lineage (NCBI taxonomy): Eukaryota > Metazoa > Arthropoda > Insecta > Coleoptera > Chrysomelidae > Galerucella > Galerucella pusilla. Next base: position 39,501 of record CAJUYI010000760.1, read on the forward strand.
CTCTAAATTTCAAACTAATGATTTTGGCATAGTTGTTGTAAGAAAATAAATAGATCACGTTTCAAGCCTTCAGAAAATATAGAGTTTTGCTATCCTATACCGAGTGGTTAAAAAGATATAGCCACTCTCACAGAAAAATCACTTTGCTTGTGACGTCGAAGAGTACCTATGATTTCGGTACCGCGCGAGTGTCTATGCGACAGCTAACGAAGGTAGGTATACCATTAATACCGCCAATATTGCCTTCATTTAGTCGAGTGGTTCTAAAACACCCGTATGCATAACCTATATCAACCTACCATAACCTAAAACTGAATTAATTCACTAGTAAATATTTCTTTACAATAAACGAACAAGATATTATTTAAATGTGAATGAATATTATAACTATTATACTCTATCGCACTGATGGCAACTTTCCATTCCCCAAATTTTTCAATTCTTTTCACTAATCTCGCTTACCTCAAATACTGTCAATTGAGAGCAACCAATAAAACACTTAAATTGTAGGCAAATATTATGATTGGCTGTTATTGATCTGCAGTCAGT
>CAJUYI010000760.1:40449-92302 GCA_910591695.1 Galerucella pusilla
ACTGACTGCAGATCAATAACAGCCAATCATAATATTTGCCTACAATTCAAGTGTTTTATTTGTTGCTCTCAATTGACAGTATTTGAGGTGAGCGAGATTAGGAAAAAGAATTGAAAAATTTTGTGAATGAAAAGTTGCCATCAGTGCGATAGAGTATAATAGTTATAATAGTCATTCACATTTAAATAATATCTTGTTCGTTTATTGTAAAGACAAATTTATTAGTGAATAAATTCAGTTTTAGTTTATGGTAGGTTAATATAGGTTATGCATATGGGTGTTTTAGAACCACTCGACTGAACGAAGGCAATATTGGCGGTATTAATGGTATAACTTCGTTAGCTATCGCATAGACACACACGAAGTACCGAAATCATACTCTTCGACGTCACAAGCAATATAGCATTGCCTTTACAAAAGCATCAATTTGAATTTTCGGCATGTTAAATTCGTTATAGTGGTTGTTGTACCAAAAAAAAATAATTACAGTCGTTTTATTCTATACTCAGACAAAAGAACAAAGAGGTAAGTGTATAAGAAGTCTATTGTCTTGAAATAAAATGGTAAATAACATATTGATCGGTTTTTCTCTTGTTTTCCATCCCATTATATAAATAACAATTCACCACAATACAGAATTCTGATATCGAAAACAATTTTATTGAACGAAATTTTCTGGAATACAGAAACACCTCAACCAATATAATGGGATAGGTTTGAAAGCGATTGGACGATGTAATGGATCAACAATCAAGTTAGATAAATATTTTCATTCTGTCAATAAAATTACGATATTAACATTTCTTAAATCAATTAAATAGACACCATTGAAGTGAAGCGGAAAACAAAGAAAACTAAAGTGCTGATGGTATCGTGCTGTAAATATGCATGGCACATTTTAAAGTTGAATTGGTATCAAAATCAATCCATTCAAATCACTACATTAAAATTTATGGCTATTGTATCACAAAAGGATGAATAAGCTGGAATAAGTAACGATAGAATGATAAACATCTTGTTTTATTGCTTGGAAACAATAGTTTGCTTGAGGCGCATCCAGATTATGCTGCCATTTGCCGTTGGAAATGCCAAATTGCCAATGCCAGTAAATGTAGTAACTGAATTTACTGCAAGGACCTTCACTTTGTGTAACCTACTCATATTACTTTTTCAAATGAAACCAACTGTTTCTAAATAATGTAAATAATTCCAAGTTATGAAATCAAACAATTTTATTTTGTTAAATCTACATTGTAATTTAAACATAAAGTGACGCGTTTCGCTAACCCAGTAGCTTTTTCAAACGAATGAAGGAATAATGAGAAACTTTCAATTTGTACAGTGCCTTAATACTAAATTATACGGATATTTAACAATAAAATTATAATCAATTTACAAGGAAATGAAATGAATTTGTCTAAATATGGGATTAACTAAAGTATTTAACAAGTTTACCTGGAATCTCATTGACAACCATCCTACAGGAATCTTTCTAGGTAAAAAGGTTTAATAATGAAGAATTGTTAATATCAAGTTGGTCGTTAAGAAGATTATCTGAATATTTGTTTTTATTTATCTCCAGGGCTTCTAAAAGATTAAATTTGAAGGATTTAGTTTCTATATTCAAAATTTCAAAATTTGAATCGAAAGAGTGTTGGTTTGCTAATAAATGATTTGAATAGTTGGAAGTTTCTCATTATACCTCCATTCGTTTTAAAAAGCTACTGTGTTAGCGAAACGCGTTACTTTGTTTAAATATAATGTAGATTTAACAAAATAAAATTGTTTGATTTCATAACTTACTATGGATCTACATCAAGTAAAAGCCTCATCTATTCAATTTTTAAATAATTCCACTTTAATAGAAAAAGTATATATGAAAATTCTAAATGATTTTGATAATTACTTCGATATCAAATACATCGTACTTACAAAATAAATACGGTTATACACCTGAAACTACCTGCATAATTACAAATTGTGTCAGTTTGACAGAATAATCCTCCCGCTTCGCGGTCGGATTATTTAAACTGCCAAACTGACACTCGTTGTAATTATGCAAAAAGTTATCGATGTATAACCCGATTATTCTGAAGTACTTATAGTATTACTACTGATTTTTGGGGAAAATATATCCAGGATATCCATGGGCCATGGGGCTACTAATAACTGAGCTTTAATATTCGTAATATATCTATCTTTTTCTATTCATATAGGTATATTCAGTCAATCACAAGATGGGTCACTGTTTTTTGTCATCCAATGTAACTTTTGTCATTCTGACGATGATATTCGGAATATCGAAATAATTATAAAAATAATTCAGAATTGTCATACATATTTTTTTATTAGAGTGGAATTATTTAGAAACAGTTGGTTTCATTTAAAGAAAGTTACTGTAAAAACGTCTACATTTGTATATGCATTCATTTAGTTTAGTCGCACAATGCTTACTGACGAGGATTTACTAATCGCTTTAGCTGCGGTTGTCATACGTAGAGAATGGAAAATTAACTGGCCAAGTGCGAGAGAGGGCTACAGAGTCGCCAGAAAAGCGAAAGAGCGATATAGTTGTAAGGAGGATAAACGTTAGATTCACGAGATAGTGAGATGCACGTTTACACAAATGTTAGGTTTATTATTTTAGGTTCGTCGGGAAAAAGTTACAGAACAAGATAGCCGAATGTAAGACGCCGTAACGGTATCGTACCTTATAATATCGAATATAGGGGTAAAAGCTGACCGTAGTGCAGTGGTTGCGTAGGTAAGGTTTTCTTGGTTTACCAATGGCTTCAAGTGTCTAACTGATTCAAATCCTCTTTATATCCGTATAACGTAACACTATATTCTCCTTTTCTAATAAAAAAATGTACATAGAATCTGATAAAAACTAATATCTAATATTCACATCCCACAGAAAGTTTGCATAATATTTTTATTATCAAATTTATACATCAATTTTTGTATTACATCATTCTATATCATATAAATATCCAGGTATATAGATTAACTATGTACACAAATGTAATAGCTATGTCAATATTTTTATCTTATACAAGATCTCCCATATGCTGCTGGTATTTTACCATTATGGAAAGTAACATGGAAAATTACAAATATTACTTATAGATAAAAAAACTTTGAATATTGATATTTACATTCACTGGTGAATTTCATTGGAAATAACATTCTAACGAAATTCTGCAAATTGGGTATAATAATAATTATTACTATTTGGATGTGGTATTCCATTTCGGTGAGTAATGAAATTTTAAAGCTTTCAACTGTTAAATTGGAACACTAATATCAAAGCTGATACTTCCAATGCCTATTAGTTGGACAACAACAAACGGAATAAGAGAAAATAACTTACGATTACTTGATAGATAGTGGAGAAGTTGAAGTATAAATATAGAAAATCTAGAAGTTATAAGTACTAACTCTAAAACGGTAAGGCTCCAGGGTATGACGAGCAACAGAATGTTCAATAATCTGGGTCAAAAAGGAATGGGTTATCTAAGGAAATAATCAACAAATACCAGATGATTGGAAAATGGCACTGATCGTGCAAATTTATGAAGTGGGAGACAAGCACAAATACAACAATTATAGAGGAGTAAAAAATTTACTCATCCGGGCTATGAAGATAATATACTGAGATCGTAAGTACACTAGAAGAATCACCAAATGGTTTAGAGAAGGAAGAAGCACATATCACATTTTTACAGTCAAATTGATAGCAGAGAAATAACTAGAACAATATTAAGAGGCCTACTCTGGTTTCATTGATATTAAAAAGGCTTTTGATAAGGTACCAGGGGAAGTGTTATAGGACATTTGAGTAATAAAATAATTGACATGAAGACGATAAGAATAATAGAAAAGACATATAAAAACAATTTATGCAGTGTAATTTGCGTAAATAAAAGGTACTAAAACCAAAGATGAAAAAGCTACATATGGGCTACAGAAATTTACAAATGCTTTGAAGATGATTTTATTATTAAGACGGAGACAGAAAAGGATCTGCCTACAACAGGGGTGTTGGTAATTTGGTTCCCGGTAGGAAGTAGATGAGATCAATTTAAGGTACCAGTATGTTATTTGGCTCCCGACCCCAAAAAGGTCCTTGGTAATTTGGTTCCTGGGCATTTTTGTAGACTCCATTTCATTAAGGAAGAAGCAGCTTCTAGACTCTAGTGGTCTATCTGCGTAATCCCTACTTTATTTTATCATAGTCTATTGCAAAGTCAATTATGTGTTTGTTGTACAAGTATTACTTTTATTTGGAGTTGTATATCTCCTGTCTACTACACATGACGTATCTTATGTCAGAAGAAACATTTATAACGTTCGTAAAAAAATTCCGCCAAGGTTACCAGAAAACATCAACCTCCTGGACAAAGCAAACATCCAAACCTCTATAATTGTATTATTTTTATGGAGTGATATCAGAAGTGTATTATCGTATAAATCTTATATTCAGATTTTGGAAAAAGTCACAAAAATAAATTTAGAAAATACGTTTAATCAATAAGCGCAATTTTCTTGTTACTTTTCTGATCATATCAGTAAGATCAAATCATTTCAAAACTATTATCTATTTATTAAATCATATAGGTACACTGCCTGTCGATCTACAGGGTGGTCCGTAAATAATGGTCCAAAGTGAAATGGAAGATTCTTCGCCCAAAAATATTACAATCCGACGCAGCTTCCTTCAATGAAATATTGATGATAAGGAAGATACAGAATGGCAAAGTGGAAATGTCAAAAATATTGGAAAATTTTGGATACACAAACGTAAAAAATTGAATATAGGGGTTTTAGGGCCTGGGAAATCATAATATATTATCTATTTCGATGTATTTTCTAGAGGGCACCACAAAAGCTATGTTGTTGGTGTAACTGTACGATTAACTTATTTATCGTTAACGGTATCCCTCTATTTATCAAAAAATATTTAAACTACATTATTTTTGCGACAAAAAGGTATACCTATCTTTATTTTTTTTTCTCCTATTCTTTTGGGAATCAAACCACAATAATGTTTTTAATTTTATTACTAGTTAATCTTGACAACGGTAGCTGGAACGCTACCGAAACGTCGAAATAAAAAATAAAAAACATTATTGTGGTTTGATTCCCAAAAGAATAAGAGAAAAAAGAATAAGTAATGCCACAAGAAACTTACAGAAGATATACCTATCAGTAGTCTCAAATATTACTGGTTTTCGGGATATTCGTATTTTCCCCACCTTTGTTCCATTAATAGCACAAAATGATAAGCTTAGTAGGCGGTGATGTTAGCAAATTCATTATCTGCTATAATAAAGCAAGAATATTAATAATTTGCAATAACTTTGCCATAACTTTCCTCAAGCATGCTGCTTTAAGATAACAACATAGCCTTTGTAGCGCCCTCTGGAAAATACATCGAAATGGATGATATATTAGGATTTCCCAGGCACTTAAACCCCTATTTTCAAATTTTCACGTTTGTATATCCAAAATCTTTCAATCTACTGAGAAAAAACATTTTTGAAATTTCAACTTTGCCACTTTCTCAGAATCACAATTTTGTAAATATTTTGTCTGAAATGAACAAATATAAAAACTGAATGAGGTTTTTATTTCTGGGAACCAAATTATTGACTGAGACCAGGTGAACTGAAAATGTCGGGAACCAAATTATGCATTAAAGTTGGGTGAACCTGAAATATTGGAAAACAAAACACAGTTTTTGGCCCTTCTTAATTCTTAATATGGGAACCCCATAACAGAAATTTGGAGCATGGAATGAAACTTTAAATGAAAATGGGATAAACACATGAGTGAAACTAGAACAAAAGTGATTCTTGTATGTAGACAATAGAGAAATAAATATAGCAATAAATGGAACAAATATTCAGCAGGTGAGAAGGTATTGAAATTAATAATAGGATACGGAGAACTATGGAACTATACTATGACTAATCCATATATTTGTATGTGAGTCATGGGTTCTCACACAGCCCCAAAAGTTTCAAATTCAGGCCGTAGAAATGGAGTATCTCAGGGGTCACAAGGAGAAACAAAGCGAGAAACACAAAATCAAGAGAAAACCTGGAAGTAGAGCCTATGCTGGAATTCATCGCAAATCGAAAGCTTAGCTGGTGGGGGCCTCTCCAAACAATGAATAATGTGTCGAGTAAGTGTGGGAGTCCAAGGTTCTGAGACCTAGGAAAAGAGCAAGACCGAAACAACATTGGATGGAGCAATAGGAGAAATAATGAAGAAACGAGAGACAACATGGATAGGCGCTATTAAATATCAAAAAAGAATGGGTGGAATTTGTTTACAGACATTGAAAAATATTGATAATAATATATCAACATAACATAAACCCTAAATTTATTAACAATAATTGACATTTAATATGCACAGAGTCAAACTTTTTTAGTAGGTACTTTCTGTACAATATACATAATAAATTCAGCAATTTCCCTTGTGTTAATGAAAAACATTTCGACAAACCTTCCTACCTATTATTAAAGGAAGTATGAACTTTTTTTTGTTTTCATCAGATTCCATATTGAACAGATCACAAAACTATAAATTTTACTCGCAAAAACGGCACTTCAAATATACCGAGAAGCACAACCGATTTATTTCAATAGTTATACTTATGAAATACGCACAACGTCTACAAACAATATGTCATAAAGCACTGAATGATGGAACACATTTGGTTTTAATATATCTTTATATTGATATCACGTATTCTCACAATGTTGAAATTTTATATCCCAAACAGGGTCGTCAATATCGATTGCTGATACGGGATTTAACGGAATAAAAACGTTCTTGAACTAACCACTTTCGTTATTCAAAGAAATATGCCCTAATTTTAATTCTTAGCACTATATGAAGAACTTGAAAAAATTGAATCAAACTTAGATTAGGAGAATTATTGTATGTGACATCGCACAAAAGCGTCTGAACTATACAAATAGCTGGTATAGGCAAGTGGGACGTAACATCAACCCCACCAAAACCATCTTAATTGCATTTACAAAAATAAACTCAACCTCAAAACCATAAAACTTGATGGAAGTGAGGTTGAATGGAGACAAAAAATTAAGGTTTGACAATAAACTCCTGTGAAACAAACACGAAAAGGAATTACATACCAAGCAAGAATGGATTTCATGGTGTGCAGGAATCTGGCAAAGAGTAATTAGGACTGTAACCCAAAAATCCTGAGCTGGATGTACACATTGTACACTTCCATAGTGAGATCAATGATCAATTATCACTTGTGGTGCCATTACGTGGAGTAGTAGATCTAGCCTGTTGTCTACGAGAGAAAACCTCCCCAAAATTCAAAGACTGGCTTGTACATGCATTACAGGAGCAATGAGAACTTGTCCAATGGTAACCATGGAAGTGGGACAGAAAGAACAAGATACAGAATACAGAGTAAGTAGAGAAAAACTTAAAAAAAACACATTTAAAATAAGAAAGTTGGTATTGGTATAATTTTTTTGAATGCGCATTTTAAAATACAAAGCGTTTTTCGATTTGGATGTTCCACACTGTAGATAGCTCGTCGTCAATCAGCTTGTAAACAAGTGGATCCAAAAAAAAACCGTAGTCTGAGGATGATAATTACTTTTAAATAATACCTACTATATAATAACTGTTATTTACAAATAACTGAAACTGTATTTCAATGGGGGCTCCAGGCAATTTGTAAATTTTTCTCGTGGGTTTACTTGTTCGGAACTTTAAATGGGCCTAGATATGCATAGAAGGAGTCAAGAAGTAAATAATCGGCCAAGGTCATTTGACTACTAGGTTAAGATAATATCAACCCATTTTTTTGGTTTGGAATGAAATTATGTTTATTTTGAAATTATCCTACCTATTATCAACGGAGGAGGAATTCTCAGTTTTTTATTGTTAAAATTCATCATCAATGATGAATGACTCTAATAACTACACTGATTGAAATTTCACATCACAATTTCCACAATTATAAACCGTCTAAATGTCCAAGTTAACAAACTGAATGTAAGTCCACTTGACACTTCACTATCAACAATTTATAAAAATCGTTTAACATAAGTAGACTTTTAACTAACAGACACGACGCGGGTATACGATCTAGTTGTAACATCGACTGGAAGATTTACAGCGAATCTATGGTAAAATTGTATAATAAATACAAACAACCTGCCTGTGACATGCAAATGAATCTTAGAAACGATATGTGGATTTTTGTTTGTTGCACCAGTAAGAAATATTCGTCAAAACTGGTTAGAAATTAAATGCTTGTGGTAGGATGTATACCTACTTAATCCCGCATTTACCAATGATAAGGAATGAGTTTAATATAGATAAAATGTGTTGTTGGTGGTATTTACGTTGTTTGATAGTACCTAATCCTTGTCGATACTAAATTGAATATTTACCTAGTTTATTGTAAATATAAGTTATCATGCATCCAAATATATTAGACAGTGACATAAAGCTTGACCTTGCTAACATATTTTAATTTCAAAATGTTTTATAATAAATGTTTATCATATTCATCCCACACTTCTTTAATAGTGGACGATAAACGAGAGAAGATGTGTAATGTATATACAGTGCGTCCATAAAGTAATGCATACATTCATTATTAGCTAAATGAACGATATTAGAAATTCCCGAAACAGGTCGATTTTTTATCTTACTTTATCTTTTTTTCAAATTTTAAACTAATCCACAGGGTGAACCATCCTCGTGTGACGACGTAATCACCATTTTTTCGAGTAGAAACCCAGATATTACTTGTTCATTGATAACAATGGAGAGCCTTTATTGTTATTTTGAATGTAGTACCTAACGTCATTAATTTCGAAATATATAGGTTGTTTTTGAACTATATGTGAATTTATTCCTTATCTTATAGTAGGACCATACGCCATTATAGAACAAAACTAATGCTACACGATGTTATATACCTATTTGTAATCAGGAAATGCAGGGCTACTCAAAACTATAAGAAAATACAGTTTGTCCCACTTGAAATTTTGGTCGGTACAGGAGAAATAATACAACTTTTATGTGAAACTTTTTTTTGTATTAACGAAACTAAGTGGGGGTCAAAATATAATGAGAAATCCTGTACAGGGTGGAAAAATGCAGAAATTTCGAGTTACTCAAAAAATAATAGATAAAGGATAAACGTAATGCACACATTAAATGAAATTGCGTATTGTTATACAACTACTTCAATAGACTATTAAAAACACCCTGCATTTTTTTTAATATCGTATAATCGTGAAATATGAAAATATTTCCATTGTTTGACAGTATTTTTTACAATTTTTCCCATTTGACGCTGAAAATTTCATCAAAGTAAAATTCCGAATTGATAACGCTTTAGAGAAGGTACGTTATTTACGTGAAAACTAACCAGGCAATTTATCATTTTTGCAACTTTGTTTTATACAGTGCCTTCAACTGAAAGTGATAGGAATGGAATATTGATTAGGTTTGGAATTGGTGATAAGATGCGGACTCAACAAGAGGTATGCCGATTATTCCATGAAATGCACCCAGATCGTGGACCTATTTCACAATCTACGGTTAGCAGAATAAAGTGATGCACCAAAGCAAGGTAGTCCAAAAATTAATGAAAATATTTAAAAAGCCATACTTTTGTCGAGTAGATAATCCACACTGTACAATGCGAGAATTATCTAGAGATTTTGGTATTTGAAAGTCTTCAGTATCAAACATTTTTTAAAACGTAAAATACCATCCTTACGAAGTACTTCTTTTCCATGAATTGGCCGAAGACGACTTTGACTGAAAAACTGAATTCCGCAACTTTGACAGATCATGTTATTCGCCAAAAAACGCCCGTTATTGATCCGAGGAAAGTCCATTCTGGATGCAAAAGTACCATTGGCAAAGTTCACAAAATATTACCGAATAATTTAGACCGCAGAACCTGGTTTCAACAGGATGGCGCACCACCACATTTCGCATGAAACTGTGCGCGATTTTTTAAACAGAACTTCTCCACAACTGTAGATAGAGAGGAATGATCCGCTGCATCACCTGATCCGAGCTCATTAGACTTCTTTTTATGGGGATATTTAAAATCTGGAGTCTACACAAACAGACCTGGAAATATGCGTTTACAAGGCTGAATGGTACAAGAAATACGGAACATAATAACACCCGCTATGCTACAGACGTCATCACACGAAGGTGGTTCACCCTGTATTTAATAGTACGAAAAACTATTATATAACAAATGAAGAAAAGTTGAAAAATCGATCAATGTCACTAATTATGGAATTTTATTAACAAATAAAATTATCAATACTGCCTAATGTACTCTTCTATATTTCTCATTTTAGCAAAAAAAATTATGCTATTTCTCATGTATTGTATATTGATTATACCTATTTCATATTTGTGCAGATTTTGCTCTAGGATGCTTTTTACTTAGTTTTTTTGTAGCTACATCTTTATCTCTGTTATAGGTATAATTAAAATGCTTCCACTACCTTACAGCACATACTAAGCCTTTTGAAAATGATTTACTCAATTCTATTTCTTACTTATTGTATTGCTGCTGAGCTCTTAAATTGTTTCTTTCTGTTTGTCATTGAAATAATACATATTACATGAAAAAAACTATTATTTTATTGTGTTGTTTTCGATAATAAATAAAAATACATACTTATAGTTTAATTTATCCCTCTCCAGGAATTATATGATCCATTTTTTGATATTTCACTTAATGTAACTCGACTATTTGATTGTTATGTATGTAATATCAATTAAATGTTGAGTTACTTTCAATGAAATATCAAAAAATTGATCATGAATGCCATTTTGCAATTGAACTAAGATTAAAGTGATTTTGAATACTCCGCCAAAACCTGTAAAATTGCAGGAATCTTCTTTTTCGGCTGTTAACGAAGATCACCGTAGATATTTCATAGATTAAATCCCACTTCTGATATATGAGATGTATTATTCTGAAAAACCGAAATCATTAGGACCCGGAACCCATCAGTTACGAAGCCGTTACGTAACTGCGTTACAAACGGCTCCTAAACATCAATGTTGTGTTCGGTATTATAAGCTACAATTAATCGCGACTGCGCCTCACACGTATTAAAGAAAAACATATTTAATTGAGCTTCAGTGAAGTGTTTCACCAAAAAATATCAAAGAGCAATAGATTGAATACTATTATAACTTTTTAAAAATTATTGCCCAAAAAAACAATTACCGTTGAATTGAGAAGAAACAACTACATCTAGGGCTACATTCCCCGACAGACATTGAACTAAACTAATAAATATAACCGTTCAATTATTTTCGTCGCGTTAATTTATTAAAAAATTGATTAGTGAGAAACCTACTACTGCATTGTCGCTGTCAAAGTACGCAGTACATCCAGAATATTTGTTTCGATTGATTATTATTCAATCTCTGTGTGACTGATGTAAATATTTTTTTAAGTGTTCGTCTCAACACATAATGTTGATTTAAATATTTTGTAATGTTAGTCGTAACCTTCCACAACGCACTGCTAACCTAATTTTAAACGTGTGCCAAAAATAAAGATGACACCACCTGTTAAAATATCATTTTAAAACGTTAGTTTAGTTAAATTAAGTATATAAACACTTTTATATTGATAAGCATCATTCAAAAATATAATAATAATAATAAATAAAATTCACGTAGGAAGTTGTAAGAAAGTTCTGAATTTAATTTAATTTTTTGGCGAGGTGCCTTTTTCAAAACACTGTAAACAATGCAATTTTTGGATACACCTGTTAGAACGATTACCCTATCGATGGGAAAGATCATGGTAGACATAGCGATACAAATTTTACCTCAATGGTAGTTCATAGCAGTGGTGAATTAACCAATATGCTTAGTACGCTGAAGAGTAGGAAGCTGAGCTTTGTAAGTGTCCCGCATTGTGCGTACTACTTTTATATAAAAATAATCAGTAATTGTAAGTATGTATTAGTAACATGTATTAGTAACAACATTTTCCTACGAGCGGGTGGAGAAATGGCGTGCGGTGAAGTGGGAAAGAAATTATATGTATAAATTATTTGTGTCTAAGACATTTCGGCTCCAGGGCATTTCAGCGCTCAATGAATGCAGGAAATAGTATATTCTGCAACAAGAGGGGAATTTTGTGGCAGGAGCCCGGAGGGTGAGTGACGCAAACACACGAGTGGTAAAAGTACTTTCCCCACATGTTACACAATATACTTTTTCTACAACTGCACAAATTTGAAGAATACCAGTAAAGTAACTTAATATTTGTTCCTTTTCATTGAATTCTCTGTTATTTGAAACTACCTTTCCGAATTTAATAACTTCTAATATAATCTGACAGTATTGTGACAACTGAGTAGGTATTCAAAAATGGCAGTAGCATACTAAGTTTTTGACGATTTTATTTGATTATCCATATAAATGTATGTGGCGTGGGCAAAACGCCGTGAGAAATGATATTTCTCACAGTATGAGCAATATTTGGTTTCGAAATAGAGTACACGCATATTTCATATTTTGCTTGGATATCAATTTATAATAGTGAATATGATATCAAAAATTACTAATAATAGGAAATGAACCAGTTTCCATCGAAAATTACTCGATGTAACTCGATGTAACTCGATTACGATGTAAAAATATCATTTATATGTTTGTTTGAGACCATTACGTGTTTGTGTGTGCTTTTTTTATTTCTAAAAGTCAACGTAAAGTGGAAAGTGGACATAAATATTCGATATTTCCGAGAATATTTCAAAACTTTTGGAAGAATATATTTTATTTACTAGTTCAGTGTTCAGTGACGATTCTATCATATTTTGTGAGTGAAGATATGGTTAGCAAAGGTTTTGTAAAAGCACAAACTGATAACTTGCCCAAAGTAGACTCATTTATGCTGCTTGAATTTATGAAGTCAAACAGCTGCTTTAATGCAGAGGAAATAAGAGGAGTTGAAGCACCATCGTAAGTACAATTGAAACTATGTTTTATTTATATTATAATATATACCACCCATATTTCGATGTGTGGTCGTAAGAAAATGATGTTTTCATGGTTGATTCCTAGACATATAGGTACATAACCTCAAACTATTTAAGAATAAAAATTACCATCATAGAAATAGGTATTTACATTAAAAATGTTTTGAAAAAATAGGGCATGCAAGGTAGGTAGGAGACCTGATAAAGCGTCAATTCCCACCAATAGCAAAATTTATGCTTGTACCCTATTAAGTAAGCTATGAGAAATACGTGACTTTACATAGCAGTTGTGGAAAAAAATATTTTTTTAACATTCCAACCATCACTTTTTAGACCGATACTTCATACATTTCAATGTGTCGCACTGTATCGGAAACAATTCAAAAAGTGTAAAAATGTTCTATCATAGGAGTACTATGGAATTATTTAAAGGATCAATTTAATTGTAAAAGTTTTTATATCATGAACGTATAAGTACGCTCCTTTGGCCAAAAAAGCAAAATACATAACTCGTCAAGGTCGGTAGACGAGAGTCGCGTACCTGCGTTTCGATGCCAGTTTGTTCTGACAGGTGTTACTAGAAACATTAGAATCAGGTATAGGACAGTTGGTCTTTTGTTGAAAGAGAAGGGATTTTTGCAACGGGAACTGTAAGAGAAACTCACCGGAGTTGGTAATTTGGTCCCCAAAGATGACGTCACGAAATTTCAAAAGGTAATTTGGTCCCCATGGCTGAAAGGTATAAACTCCCTACAAGTAATTTCGTCCCCGCAATCAGGTCGGTTCAAAGAAGAAATAAAATCGAAACATGAAAATAGTTTAAAGGTTTTAATTTCAACTTTATGGCATGAACATATAAATAATTTTTACACAAATGAGAATTTCAAAATTTTACACATTTAAATGAAATACATGTTAAAAAATGAGTTCTATCTATTTCAGAGTTTTTGTATTTTTTTATAAGGTTTTCAATAAATTTTTGACAATTTCTAATTTTAGGGTCTCTTACATAATGTTTTAAATGACAACTTTGCAACTTGATATAAGTTTCGATTTGGAATTCATTCAATTTCTCAAGAAATGTTATTATATTTGGATGTTCTTTGTAAAATGAATCGTTAAAAGTTCTGTGAAAAGCTTCGCAAGCGTTTGTTGTTCGCGTGAGATCAGACGAATTTTTGGCCCAAATTGTCGGTGGAAAAAAAGATTCTTCACCAACATAATTCTCGATTAGATAATCAGCGTACTTCTCCAATCTCATGTCATTTGGTCTATTTTCGAATAGTTCGAACGCAACGCAATCACCCACTTCATTAGGATCTAAATAAGTAAGACCAAAAGTCAAGTGCAACCACCGACCAATATCACTGCTCGCATCGTAATATTCCACAACTAGACCGATAGTTTTAATTTTCCGGAACCATGCCTGGGCGAGATGAAATCTGCATCCGATGATTTGGGTGGAAGGCCAAACTTTTCGAACGGCTTTATGTATGGCCATTTCAAAATCACACACTATTTCCTGAAAATCGAAGTTAATATTAATTTTGGAGCACTTATCTTGAACCAAAAGAAACAGTCTTTCGTATGTTTCTGATTTTTTATTGGGTAATAGACATACCATTGAAGGTATGTAATGTCCGTGTAAAAAACCGTGAATTGTAAACATTTGTGTGAAATATTTGGCACAATAATCAAATGTGCCGTCGACGTAGGTTCGTTGCGTTTTCCCCAGAGCTTCAAGATTTGAAAGACACGTAAACACAATGATATTATTTAACACACAATTAATAAAAAGAAATTGTTCATCACGCGAAGTTAATACGTCAATCGAATTCGAAATTTCAAGTACATCGTTAATATTTTTCGGAAGCGCTGGTATAAACTTACGTCGACTATTATACATATTCTTCCTAACGTACTCGACGTCCCTGGTTGTTAGTGTCGCTGGTAAATTTTCTTTCAATGCCATACGTATAATTTTTGACGGTTTTTCAGAAATATCGTCAACAGCTTTTCTCTTGCAAACTGCAGAAACTGTTTGCCTATTTAACGTTGGAATGTCCGCAAGATGACAGTGTTCGGATGAAGTTTTAGTCACGAATATTGCACTTGATACACCTAATGTATAGATACAGGCCTTACATTTTCTGTTGGTACATTTCCAACAAGTTTCTTCTGAAGTTTTCAGTTTTTTGTGGAAATTAAACTTGTAACCGTTAACTACAAGTAAATCCTTGCCACGATTACTTTTAATAATTTTCACCTCCATAATTTGCTTTCTCACAACAATTCACACGTACTCAAACTAAGTAATAATTCAAATGATTGCAAATTATAATAATTTAAGGGTTTTATATCCGTCTAAACACCTGTTATTCCTAAAAATTTCCAAGAAGCAGAAATAATTAAATTTTAGTTTGGGGGCGAAATTACCAGCCGGATTATCGAAGTGCCTGGCTACCAAAGGATTAACACAGGTAGCGGGGACCAAATTACCCATCCCCGAAACTCACAGTGGGAAGTGTCCCATTCATAAAAAATTAATCCCAAACATCTGCATTAGATTCAAATTTAGAGGTGTTTGTAGCGCGATGGAATGATAATTCTGCGGTTACAGTGATGACTGAGACGTGTGAGACTCTACGCCTTGCTGAAAAGTACAATCATAAAGACCATGAAGTAGCTCTTCTCTCTTAGCCGAACGTAATTCAGCAATACAGCAAATACATGAGAGGAGTGGACCTCCACGATAATGGCATTGCCAACTATCGGAGAAGTAAGAAGTAGTGGTGGCACTGGCAGATGTTTTCAAATAAGATCGTTGCATGGTGGTATATAGCTGGAAAGTCGACAACATTGTAAATCTGAACATAAATTAGATCTACTTCTCCTCACTAAAATTCAGTGGAGATGCAGAATATACTGAAGACGCCTCAACCGTTACAACATCTAACGTCGTTTTGGGAATACCTTCTAAGAGCGCATTACCAGCTGACGTAAGGTGTGACCGTATTGATCACATTATGGTGAGAGAAGTTGACAGTACCAGAAAGAAGTGTCGCTTTTGTAAACGTGGCACAATTTATTTATGTAAAAAGTGTGGTTCAGAAAACTTTCATGAAAAACAATAGTTTGGAAGCTGCTCATATTTTTGTGTGTAATAATTGAACAATTACCGCATTTGGCCAAAGGTGCGTATACTAGTTTTTTATATCTCAAGAAACTTTTTTTTCGTTCCAGTATATATTTTTGATAACTATTTCATGTAAATTATGTTTTATCACCTTCTTTTTCAGTAATTGGTTAATCTGGTCGGATAGGACAGTGCAGATCCTTTAATTTCATGTGTGTTTTATTTGTATCGATATATGACGTTTAATTACGTTTTTCTTGGGAACAGTTTTTGTATTTTCACGAGCATTTGGAAAATTGTTGACAAAAACACATAATATGAAGGTAGGGGCCCCAAAATTTATTGGGTGTAGTTTACCGAAATCCTAAATGTGCTTCTGACTCAACGTAAGTAAATTATCTGGGAATGACGCATTTTCACACACATTATCACGAATTAACGAGAATTAACGTGAGAGCGATAGGAACTGATTCAATAAGACAGAAATATTTTTTTTGCTATTTTTATACATCTGGTATTGGTAGACATCGGTGAATGATTGGCATCGTAAAAATGTGTTTGTAGGTCACATATTATAATTTATCAGTATTCTTCTATTCTGTTAAAAACAAAGAAAATTATCACTAATGATTGAAGCAAATAGAAAAATGGACAAGCACAAGCGTTCATTGTATGGGTACATGTATTTGGTTCCCGTATTAGGGAGGATGAAGAAAAATGTTTAATTTGGTTCCCGACAATTTCAATATACATAGCCTGTATTGAAGATTTAACTCCCCGAATGCAATGATATTCTTTCCAGCTTTAGTTATTTTCCACTGAAAAATCTTATACCAGAGCGTCATTAGCCTAGCACAACCATTTAGGAAATTTGAATTTTTAATCATGCCATAATTAGTAGCTAATTTAATACCATAATTAAAAATTTGACGCTCGTCGTTTTTAAAACAAAAACCCATAGTTCTGCTAGGTTTATATTAAGCTAGTAGAGCAAATTTTTGCCTAATTAACTTTCGAAAAAACTTATGCCACCATAATGTGTGGGCTAATTTATCGCCCTTTTACTACCATAATTAAAAACTTGTCGTTAGTGGTTCAAAAAAAAACATATAATACCAATTTATAACGTTCGTAAATTCACCAAAATATGCAAATTCAATATATTTTCTTGAACATGTTTCTCACGAAAGAATGTAAATTGTCAAAATGGTTTGCTATAATAAAAACAGATATAATGAAAAAATATTGAATGAAAATTTGAAATAACATAAAATTTTTACCATTAATGGGAAAGATGAGCATCTTTTTCCGAAAACGTTGGACTAAAAAATTATGCGCGTGTAGGGAAAATTTTTTTAAACACAAAACCAGGACCTCAATTTTTACGCCCCCCAACATACAGCTTCTGACATTATTGCTTTCTCCAAAACGGAAATTATATCAAAATAAAAATATATAGAGAAATTCATACGACTATTTTGGCCGACAAAAAAAATACGCCCCACCTATGCCCCCCGTGGCTTTGGAAATTCTGTGTACAGCAGATGACGACTTTTTTAATATTTGAGCTATCGAAGTGACACAAAAACCATTCGATTCGTTAAAATCGAGGTTAAAATCGTACGAGTCTGAAGCACCCATAAAAAAGGGGGGGTCAACCTGAAAAATAGAGCTGGCTTACAACATAATATATATTTTCTTTCTTAAACATGCTAACTAATTCATAAGATTGGAATAATATACGGACGCTTTAACATTTACCTACCTCAAAAAAATGTTTATCCACAACATGATATTCTAAACAAATAAAGTGAAGACTAGTTCTCTTGATAAAACCATTTTAGTTTTAGAACACTCTAATGAATAAAAACAAAATTTGACTGGATATTTTATTATTCCAATTTGCATAAGTGTAATGTAAAATAATAATTATTTAAATGTTAATTGAGATATAGAATGAAGAATGATTGGTTACTGATTCTTAAATTCCATTCATTTCCACATATATACTTAGATTAAAAAAATGATAATAATTAATGATGTCGCTCAAGCCAGCTCAAGCTACTGTAGATCGATAATTAGGTAGTTTGTTAATAACGCTGTAACTTGTTAACTATTTCACTTCCGGATACCAGCTTTGGTACATAATGTCTGTGAGTAAGAACGAATGATTTCACGAAACGCCAAGACATGGCAGTAATAGAAGCTTGTTTTAAAGTTTCTAATTTAACATTGCATAAACAATGATTTTTTATCGATAACATTGGACCTAATTTATATTTTTTGTCGTACAAAGTTTTGTAGTACTTTTGAAAACAAGAAAGTATTTAAGTTTTTTTTTGTAAAACCCGAGGGAAAAATTATAAGAGAAAAACGTTGAATATCGTTAAAATCACAGTTACAAATGACTGTCGAACAATGTGCGGTTCAATTTGCCACTTTGGAAACATCATATTCTCTTGTAAGTGTTTATTACTACCTGTACACCAAAAATCAGCCTGCCGAAATGGTAAAACAGAAAATGGTAATTTTCGGTCTATATTTCCCGGCCTTTATAAGTCCCATTTCTATATTTCCCGGCCTTTATAAGTCCCATTTCTATATTTCAGTTTAATTCCGACAAACTGTATTGAGAATAATAATTATCGACTTCTTAAACAATCGGTATAATTACCAGTAAGCTTCAGTGGTGGAGGTAATCTTTTTCTCCGCATCCTAAGTCCTTCATACCTGCCGTTCCACTCCATTATGTCACAACAAATCACATAATCAAATCACTGTTAAGGAAAAACCAATGGGGAAATACTTATCACACACGTACACTCACTAAATTGGGAAACATTCGTGAGTTGATTGAAATAAATTTTTCCTTGAACTAACGGTTTGTTATGTATTATCTCACTCCGAATCACATCCATCTGACACGTGTATTTTTAGAAAACTAACAAAATCGTACGTGAAAGTCACAATTTTCGGATGAATGGAATTTGAATTTTTCATCGCTCGATCACCACGACGTACTCCGCTTATGGATGTTTCACTACTTCATCAAAAGATAAGGCGCATGATTAGATTACTCGTGAAAATGGTAATTAAACTGTTTAGGTGCTACGTTTTTTATGTCTGTATGCGTGGGTAGATACTAAATAGTGAAATATTCATGAGATTATGCAAAGCGCTAAAGATGCTGATGCAAACGGGTTGAGTTTACATTATTTTAGTCAAACACACAATTAATTACAACTGAAAAGGGATCTTCACTAGATTTTTTTCAATAATTCTCTTCTTTGGATTTTGGTCAAATGGGATAATCAACTTATATGGCATGTATAGAACGCTTATAGCGGTGAATAGCAATTATGTGATGATGTTTCAGGCATTTACATTATCAATAGAGAGTTATTGGAAACACGAATTCACTGCCTTGCAGTAATTGTGATGAACCTAAATAAATAGTGCTCCACCTTAAGACAGACTTAAAATTTGGAGTTATTGAAACATGAAATTTTATAATGACATCATATCAAGGTAGATGTCACAAGAACTCAGTGCTCTAACGGCTGCTTGACATATCCGACATAATGATAATCCCTTGCTTTCTATGTCCTTTATCAATATTGAGCTGGGAATACTTTCCTGTGGCGTGAATTTCCGATTGAAAGGAGTATTTGGTTCCTCGTTTGTACGCTCCTGTCCCATTTCCTTCTATCGCTTTTGAGCATTCGATCCCAAGTCTGGTAATGGTATTTGGATCCCATTCGTTATTGTTGTCTCTTTCCATATCAAATTTAGTTGAAAATTTTCATCTCTTCATTATACCATCTTGTGGTGTATCTCAGGTTTTTTTATTTTTAAGAAGCAAGGAGGTGGTTTTGTTAATGATTCCCTCTCTACTTAGTTTGCATCTTTCTTTCTGCAACATTTTCAACAACCATATGTAGTGGTATAAGGTTAAAAACCATTTTTTGGCCACCGTTGGGCATGTTCTCATTGATCCTGTAACGTATCTACAGGCTAGCCTGAATTTTGGAGAGGTTTTCTCTTGTCATCAAAGTGCTAGTTCTACTACTCCACCCAATAGCTGCATTAGTGATAATTGGTCTCACTATGGCAGTGTACATTCAGCTCAGGATTTTGGCTACAACCTCAATTTCTTTCTGCAGGTTCTTATACACTATTAGAACCATTTTTGCTTTGTATATAATCTCCTTTCAGTAAATATTCACCATTTAGAATCAAACCTAGATATTAGACTTCTTGTCTCCATATAACCTCACTCGCGCATCATGTTTAATGGTTTGAAGGTTGAGTTTTCTTGTATTTGTGGAAGCTTTGAGATAGTTTTGGTGGGGTTGATGTTAAGTTCCACTTGCCTACAGCAGCTATTTGTAAAGTTCAGTGTTCAATGTCTAGATATCTTGTAGCAAATGATACACATGTTCTAGTAGGTAGCAACTATGCCATTTTTTACAGTAAATTTAGATAATCTCCACTGTTCAATTCCAAACGAGCCATTTCTAGCACTGTACGATTGATAATTAATACTATTTGATTATGACAGGTGAATACGCAGCCTCCTAAAATAAAATAATAGATAACATTGCCTACGCCTATACAATAGTAGGGCTGAAGTAAAATAGTTATTTAACCAACAAGTGTATTAATGAGGGCCATCAACAATGGAGATAATTTAATAGAGAGATATTGCCAATTGTCAATTGCATACGCTGCGGTATTTATGTAGCGCTAATTTAATAACAGTCTATCTAAAATTTATTTGGAAATAAGAGCTATTGCTATAGTTTGATAACGTAGCGCTGCGTTATGCAGAAAGTGACATAACCTGTCTTTTTCTGTATATACTTATGATTAAAAAAAATCAAAAACCAAACAACCTTACTATTTGCATATTTAAACGAAAACCACAACACAAACTAAATACCATCTAAACAATAAACACAATGATAAACAAAAACCTTGACCCAATATATTATATTTCTTATTTCTCTATGCCTTAACCTCAGAGATCCGATGCGTTTTGTTACCGTACACTAACTACCGACAAGTAAATTCACTTCGTCGATTTATTGGTTACCGAAAATTTTCTTACCCCTCCTATCGTCTGGCGAGTGATAACGAATGATAACAGACGTGTAAGGCGCCAGAGAAAAGATGTACCAAAATTTTCAAACGTTCCGACGGAAGTGAATTTACTTGTCGGTAGTTAGTGTACGGTGGATGGTTCTATTTTGTCAACTGCGCAGGACAATTATGTGCCGTATGTACAATTACACTCAACGATACGTAACTGTAGATTACGCGAACCGCTAACGTTATTAGCGTTAGAGACGTAAATAAGTGAAATGCGCATTTAATAAACGTCAAAATACCGTAAACGTAATTACCGCAGACCATTTTTTAACAAGCAATATCTCTCTATTGTTCGACTGTTCAAGATTGTTAATTGCCCCTTTAATACTCGTGTTAGTTACAAAGCTTTTTCGTCGACTGTATAAGATCTATTCGTTTTTCTCAATATTCAAAAAGTGAAAATATTTATTTGTCATTGTCAAAAATGAATGATGTCACTGAAATGTATGTTTGGTTGCCTACACCATAGGTAACTATAAATATAAATATAAATAGGTATAATGTATAGTTTGGCAAGTTTATCTGAAAAGGCATATTATATGTCATAAACGGAAATGTCGTACGGTACCTATTTTACCAAGTAAAATTGAGAATACAAAGGTAACTGACAATACCAATGCCACTGGATAAATCAATATCAGTCAATTGACGAAGTGAGAGGGAAGAACAAACGCACGCGCTTGCCAATGGAAAGTCAGCTTTCGATAAAAATCACCAATGATGTAATTCGGAATTAAAATCCGATGTAGAATTTAAAAAGTTAATGATATACATGGTGTTATATTTAAAATGACAAAGTTGTGAGAATATTATTAATAATTTTGTCCCCATTTATGCCAATTTTCATAGAAATCATGTGAGTAGCTTCCAATAGTGGCAGCTCGTTATGAAACATACTGTATTAGGAAAAAGCGATTGTATTTATTTTTAGAAAGGCAATTTAATAAACCTTGAACGAACAATCTATGCAACGTCTTTACCATTTCAATTTTTTTGCATCCTAAGTAATAAAATCCCTCTAAAACCTCAATTCACATGCGAAGGACACAACTAATTAAATTAATTTAAGTTTATTCTCGGGGTTGGGAATAAACTCAAAAATAGATGGCACTTCACTTAATTGATTCTATTTATACTTACGCAAGTTTAAACTTTAAGTGTCTCTTATTTCCAGGAGAGAGCGAAGTTTTGGGATATATGTACAAGGTAAGTTAATTGCTTCGGAAACTTTTCTACGCAAACTTTTTAGAGTAAATTAACATAATTAGAAAGCTGTTTCAACACACGAATTAAGTGAGTTTGCTGGTCATTTGAGAGAATGAAATTTTAAAAATTCGAATTTATTCCTCACAATGTAACAATTAGGTATTCATTAGCTCACAAAAGACGATCTTAAGAAGAGACAGAAGGTAATTAGAATGGGCTCATGAAATTAAGAAAAAACTTCAAATCTTATCGAAATTCTATGAGAGAATGTCTACGAAGGCAGTTTCCTTGCTAAAAGGTAGAAACTAGATTCTATTGTATTCCTAAAGTCTTTTTCTGCTTTATTTTTCATGTGACGATCGAACTTAAAGAGGCACATCAAATATTAGTTCCAGCTTCCCAAGAGGAAGTGACGGTGATTGATTGCTACGTTGAAGACATAAGAAAAACTAAAGTTGAGTCTCGAGCAATTTCGGGACATCCTAATACTTGGCATGTGAGAGTTGATTCTCTGTTATACTTTCTTGCATCAAGTGGACTGAAATTGAAAGCCAGTCCGTTTTTTGTCTTGCATATGCCGCGAAATCTTTAAAATAAAGTACATCTATGACAATCAAAGACATATTTTGGAATATTTGTGTACAAGTTCGTCAATAGTACCAGAGCTTATGCATCTCTCAAATGCCTAGCGACTGCCCTAAAAATATCCTGCAAGTACCCATCTTTTTCTACGACCTGGTCGATTAAGATAATATTTCAAAAACCCATTTTCAACACATCCATGGACCAGAATAGGAGGTGAAGTAGCATTGAGGGGAATGGGAGGGGAAATGGAATTATGAAGGGGAACGGAAGGAGGAAGGAAAAATACTGTCTCTATACCGTTCAGTTGTCATCTTTACAGAAAGCCGAGTAGTACTTATAGCAGCTAGTTTGAGATTGCGTATATACCCCAAGCGTACCAGAGTTCCAGAAAACGAGACTCATGATAACAACGAAAAGGCGGATGGAATTGTCAGGTATAAATTCATCCACTGAAACGTTAGAAGTAAGCTCTTCTTAACCCTTTTTCTACGACCAAAATAGTATGCCCTGTTTCTATGTTCTCCCGTCGTAATAACTTGTCGAAACAATAAAATCCGTAACATACTATCTTAGAATGTAGATTCTGTGGCATGTAAGAAGAAACCTCGTTACACATACTTGAGAATTGGACAGCAATTCAGAATCCTAGGGCACAGCACTTGGGAGATTACTGGATAGAAGAGGGACATTTACATTTAAGTTAAAGCTCACAGATATCATCAAATTTCTCCGGAAAATAGGTCTGAAGCACGATACCCTTACTCACGGTATGCTGATTTTTACTTCAAATTTCGTCCGAGCCGCTCAGTTACGTCACGCGGGAACCAGAAATTTACACCCACCTATCACCAGTCTTTCTATTCATTGTATTTTCATGCAATACAAGGTGTTGTTAGTTTTAATTTCAATTTTACTCGAGTTGACTCGTTCATTTGGAATTTTATCACCTACTAATTTACTGTTATTGATGTTATTTTAATACTGTTTTATAGGCTATTTTTGTTTTGTACATTCGATATGTTAAGGGATATTAATAGGAAAATAAGTTTTCAAAACTGTCTGAAAAAACTGGAACAAGATGATGTCAAAATTTCTAAATTTCAAAAAATGATTGTAAATATAAGCTCTTTCTACTCCTATAAGTATTAATTAAATGCCACTTTTCAGTTTCATAATGATACTCATTATAACACTGGTTTTCATTATGGAACTGAAAAATTGTCCAATAGAAATCTATATTTTTAAATAACCAAGTAGGTAGACCCAATTTTTTCTGTAGAATGTTTTGACAGTTTCTAAGAGATTCGTGAATATATGACAGTTTGAATCATTTGCATTAGTTTTTAAAAGAAATGTCGAGCACCAGACCAAAAATACTCAATGACCAAGGTAAATACATATTTAAACTTATTAATTTTTGTTTACAATAATTTATTACTAATATTGTATAACAGTAACATACCTATATACGTTTTATGCTATTAGTTCAATAGTGTGGTCCCGTAGCACAGTGAGCAAAGGCGCCGCATAATGTTGTTTTCGATCTGAACATGCCGGTTTCGAGACCCAGTTGGTGCATTTTTTAAATATTTTTTTCAAATAAAATTTCTTGTTCGTAGAAAAAATAGTGTATGCAAGTTTCATGTAATAGTAATTAATACATTTAATGTATAATAAATGAAATATAATGGTAGAAATGTGAAATATAACATATTTATAATATAATGGTGTGCTTTAATTTCGTTCACCCATAAATATTTCTGTTTCAAATCTATTTAAAATGTAAAGAATATATAGGGATGTCCAAAAAAAACCGGAATTTCCTTTTTTATTGATATTTTTTTTAATTATAGGTCGATTTTATTGATGTCGGTTTTTGTTTAAAAGATAATTGATCAAGACACACTACTAATCTTATATTTGGCGTTTTGTTTAAAAAAACAAAATGGCGGACACATCCAAACATTACCAAACTTTAAAACTGACTGGAAATTTTTTGTTTCGCACTGTATATGTTTGCGAATTATTTTACGAAAGTTCAGACATTTGTGAATGTAACGAGAGGTCAAACATAGAAATCGGTCAAAAATTGTCTGATATATGGCTCGAAAACAACAAAATAACATACTTGTTTTTTTCGAGCCATATATCAGACAATTTTTGACCGATTTCTATGTTTGACCTCTCGTTACATTCACAAATGTGTGAACTTTCGTAAAATAATTCGCAAACATATACAGTGCGAAACAAAAAATTTCCAGTCAGTTTTAAAATTAGGTAAAGTTTGGATGTGTCCGCCATTTTGTTTTTTTAAACAAAACGCGAAATATTAGATTAGTAGTGTGTCTTGATCAATTATCTTTTAAACAAAACCGACATCAATAAAATCGACCTATAAGTAAAGAAAATATCAATAAAAAAGGAAATTCCGGTTATTTTTGGACAACCCTATATATTACCTACATATTTCTACACGTTTTGTACATTGTCAACTCCCAGCATTATTGTGCTTACCAAAAAAAGGTAACTAAGCTACTGATAATAAATTATTATTCCATATTATATCTAAAAACCATGTCGCATTTAAATAATCATTCATAAATTGGAGATATGCATGAAAATTGAAGACAAACAGAGTATTTCCCATATATTTAGCATTGTACATGTACATTACTGATTGAGATTCCCACATGACGTCGCACGCTGTCGGCTACATGCGCAAGAACATACCGTGAGTAAGTGTATCGTGGTCTGAAAGAGCTACTAGTCTTTAAGACTTTCATCAGAAACTAACTGGAAGTAGGGAGGCACAATAGATCTTTTAGGTCTTAGTGAATGTCACCCAAATATACAAAAATCTATCTATATCACATTTTGCACATGATCCGATACTATACATGTAATGGGTGAAATGAATAATACCGAGTATATATTATAGACTTAAGAGTTTTCACCTCAAATAGTCGGTTGGAAAAATGTTCACATTAATATTTTTGCAAGAAGTACCGATATATTTCAATAAAATACCCCACTAGATGATTATTTCTTGCTCAAGCCAACTTTGTCGTTCCTGACTTCCGTCGACGAGTTTTATAAAACAACCTGATTTGGGTGAAGATCCAGTCTCTGAGACAACCGAGTTGGATGCCGCCTCTCAATGTCAACAAGAAAGTGGATTGCACAGAAATCTCTACAATGTTAAATCTCACCATTACAAAGACAGGTGTAACAATGCACTAGGGTACAATGACCAATATCCCCAGATGACCTAATAAGCCTGAGAACTGCTTCCTAAGCGCAATTTTAAAATGTCCGCTTACATTTCAAACGGTGTGAACGAGCATTAGCCACTTTATCAAATCTAATTTAATAAGAGAAAATTGAAATAATAATTTAGTCTAATACCTATTGAACAGACTTTTTACAACAACGACGCTTTTTAGATCCCTTTCGCTCGCCACCATCCCTCCTAGTTGACGTCATCAGTATATATTGAGCCGCTTGTCTCTATAACCATTTATTTTGTCACCTCCACTTGATTAGTCACCGAACGTCGTAGTAGGCAGGATAAATTGAACCGAAAGTATTTTCTTTGACCAAAGTATACATAGAAAGAGACTGTAGAATCGGTTACATTTATAAGAGGAAAATGAAAAGGGTGGTTTGTAGTGAGTGAAGATCGATAAAATATCTTGAATTTAATCGGAAATACTAAAACCAAGGGTTGTTTCATTAATTTTATGTCAAAATGAGTGTTGGAAGCTATTAACCACACATCGAGTTTCTTTATATCGTTAATGGAAATTCATGGGGTGAATTGTATGAGAATACTGAAGAGGAATGAATAAAACAATTATTAATAAAATATTGATATTAGTTTTCTAAGTCTTAATAATCCAAAAGTACCGCATATAGGAATTTAGCGATTTCATGGGTTATGTGAAAAAAACGTGCGAGTCGAGCTCGCGGCCGAGAGGTTCCGTACTATCATCTATAATAATATAACTCCATCATTTGTGAAAATTTCAAGCGTCTACCAGTTGCCGTTATCAATATCCAGCAAAAACGAGCAAAATAATCACGTTTTCCTACGACCACATGGGAAAGTAACGTATATCGCACTATACAGTACCTCGGAAAGTGGCTTATATCAAACTAGCGGCGAATTAATTTCCACACTTGAGCGGAATAGTATATTGGGCAACTGGTGAGAAAAGTACTTTCCCCACATGCTGAACACTATACTTTTTCTTGAAATTGTCGCAACAAATCTAAAGTTACTTTTGCAGCTTTCTTCAATATCTCTGGCGGAGTATTATTAAATTCGTCACTATTGTCTGTATCCATATTATTCATATTATAAATAAGTACTTATATGTCTTGTTAAACTAAAATTTTTGATAAAAATTGGAATTTTCATCAAAGCACGATTGAAACAACCTTTTACAATTTAAAAACTTCTGATATAATCTGACAGTTTTGTGACAACTTAGTAGGTTTTTAAAGATGACAGTAGCATACTAAGTCTTAATCGATTTTATTTGATTCTCTATATAAATGTATGTGGCGTGGGCAAAGTGCCGTGAGAAATAATATTTCTCACAGTATAAGCAATATTTGGTTTTGAAATTAAGTGAGCTATGAGAAATACGATACTTTTCAAAGCTGTTGTAGAAAAAGTAACTTTCCGCACACATGCGTATAATCGGTCAAATGTAAAGTTTTTATTAAGATTGACCGCTGCCAAGCTGCCAAATACATAATTTTCAATTAGATTCACCTATGTGATTTCTAAATTTAAAGCGATCTTTTTGAAAAGTGGAATTATTTCCAATTTCTTGTTTAAAAAATTAGGACGGTCCCGAGGGTCGAACCCGCGTAACTTTCGTCAGAAGTCCGATGTTGTACCAACTAAAGGTGGATTCATGAAAGAAGAAATTAAAACTAAGATCAATTTAAAACTAAAACTAAGATGATAAAACCATGTCATTTCTTGATTTAAATCTCAATTTCTTAGTTTCTTGCATGAACGTCTTCATTACAGGTACAGGGTTATTCATTATAAATGTCCCAGCCCCTACCATAGTTATTATTGTATAAACACAAAAATTTTTCAAATAAAAGTTGTGTGGTTATAAACTAATTTTATTATTACGTTAACAAAAGTACAGTGGCGTGCTTAGTTTGGGGGACACAGAAAAATTATTCGTTTTTTTAAATGAGACCCTTTCTTACACCGTTCTTAATATATTGGAGGATAAATAATACTATAAATATTGAAAAGTCAATATTATCAAAGAAAGCTATGAAAATCACAGCGCAAAGAGCATACAGGGAGTTGTATCCAAATCGTCCAACACCCGCAGACAATACGTTCAGACGTATTTACCAACAGGTAAATAATATCGGTGGTTTTAATAGAAAAAGGCGACTAGTTCATGCAGACAACGAAGATCAATTAGATATACTGCTTTATTTCGAAGGTAAGCCCTCATAGGTATTATTGAGAAGTTTTTAGAAAATTCTGAATGTAGTATAAATAGTGCAGTAGCTCATTTGAATATGAGTTACTCTAAAATACAACGTACGTTGAAAACTAACAATTACAAAACATATAAAATTTTACCCGTACAAGTTTTGACAGAGGCTCATAAAAGGA
The DNA here is from genome assembly GCA_910591695.1 of Galerucella pusilla. Classification (NCBI taxonomy): domain Eukaryota; kingdom Metazoa; phylum Arthropoda; class Insecta; order Coleoptera; family Chrysomelidae; genus Galerucella; species Galerucella pusilla. The sequence continues at coordinate 69,242 of CAJUYI010000760.1, forward strand.
AAAGGTTTGAGTTTTGCCGTCAAATGCTCCAAAAGTTAGATGAAGATCCTGATTATTTGACTAAAATATTATGGACCGATGAATCGTCCTTTTCTACGGCTGGAGTTTTTGATAGGAAAAATCGTAGGTCATGGGAAAACAAGGAGAATATAGAAAAATATTGATAAAACCAATAAAAAAATCAGGAAGAAAAACTCTTAGTGTATGGTGTGGAATTTTAAGAAACAAAATTGTTGGACCCATATTTTATGATTTCAATTTAACTGGAGTTACCTATCTGTAAATTATTCTTCCTGAAGTTGAAAATATTCTTGTAGAGAATTTTTTGGACGTTCAACTTAAGGATATGATTTGGATGCAAGATGGGGCAGCTCCGCATAATGTCCTACCTGTTTAAGAGCATTTGAACAATTTATTCCAAGTGTGGATAGGGAATAATGGAACCATATTATGGCCTCCTAACAGTCCGAATCTATCCCCTATGGACTCATTTTTTTGGGGGTTATTAAAATACATAATGAATTATAATAATGACTGTATTCAAGTCATTAAAGACCGAATTCAAGTAAAAATAAATAATCCAAATGTAAACAATCAAGCCATTTCTGATACAATTCAAAATATAATCAGACGTTTTCAATTATGTATTGAAAATGATGGTGGACACTTCGAACAACTTTTATAAGTTATTATTTATTTATAATGGTAAAGTTATCTCTGTTATGTTCGTTATCTATTATTTGTAATTTTAATTAAATGTTGACCAAAACTTCTATTTAATATCTAAAAAACGGTGTTGGATAGGGGTATGACATGGTATATTTTTGAAATCAGAAGAACATATTTTAAAAAATTAATTTTTTTGTGCCCCCTAAACTACGCACGCCACTGTACATTTGTTAACGTTATAATAAAATTAGTTTATAACCACACAACTTTTATTTAAAAAATTTTGTTGTTTCTACAATAATAACCATGGTAGGGGCTGGGACATTTATAATGAATAACCCTGTATATGCTCATGCAAGAAACTAAGAAATTGAGATTTAAATTAAGAAATAACATGGTTTTCTCTTCTAAGTTTTAGCTTTAAATTAATCTTAGTTTTAATATCTACTTGCATTAATCCACCTTAATCCAAACCATTATATTTATTTTAGTAGGAAAATGTAATCGCCTTGCAGCAATAATAATTTCACTTTCAATTTCTATAATCATCAATCCAATTAATAATCATAATAACCTACCTATGGCTACTTGAATTTTTGTTACTAATGATAATTATTGTTACTTTTTGAAATCAATTATGTTGACTTTAATTGTAACATTTTGTGTATTAATATGTCAGATGTTGATTACACATCATTTGGTGGAATATCACGTGATCGTAGGAAAAATACTGTACATTACTCGTGCAAAAGTGATTTTTCACACTCGTGTGATTGTCGCATTCGGCTTATGCCTCGTGCTACAATATTTCCCACTCGTGTGAAAAATGTCGCTTTTCATACACGTTACCTATGTAATATACTATTGTTGTATGGAAGCCCCCCTTAAATATTTGTTTTATCTCAATTTAATAATTTCTTTTTGAAGTGAATATAGGTATAGTTAATATTCTGTAAATATTTCAAACCTCTACCTGCTGGCCTTTTCAATATCAAGCAAAATTAGCCTAGCACATAAGGGTATTGCAGGAAATGAAAAGCAGACATCCTAGAAAAGGTTTCACTGGTCCTGAACCAGTATTTGGAATATCAAAAACTGCTGCACGTAGTTGTATGTCTCGGTGGACTCAAACTAAACATCAGTCCTACTGCAAACACGTGCAAAAACAGGAATACAGCAAACTCCTGGTCAAAAAACCCTCGGAGAAGCTGACTAATAAATTACTAAACCTCAGCAGGGGCCAGATAAGGACAGTGACGGGTTTACTCACTGGTCACTGTACCCTGATGATAGGGAGGAACCTACTTGTCGGTTGAGCATGGAAGAGGAGGAAACAGCCTCTCACATTATCTTTGATTGTGAAGCATTATCTCATTGGAGATATAGACTTCTGAAACTAGAGCATCCAAGGGTGATTTTTCCAAGAAGGACCTAGTGAAAAGTCTGCTAACCTGATGAGGGCTACTGGTCTCTTCATATAAACGACACAACTGGGAGCACGAAAAGCCTGAAGGCTGAATTACCGAGGACTCTAAGCCTCTGACCGGTGGTGTCGAAACAGTCAATCATAAATTGAGCATTATACTACTTTAGGTATTTCCACATGAGATACAGCCTGTGACAAATTGACAGACATACTGACGGAGGGATAGCGAGGTCTTAGTAACAAGGTGAATTTTTACCATCTGAGAGCTTTATCGAACAGGTTGAAATGATCACGATCTTGCATCCTGAATCCACAGATCTACGAATGATGCACTGTTACAACTGACGAAGGATATCCGAGGATACTGCGAAACTCAAGAATCTCAATATATTGGAGCATGAAAACGTAGAAAAAACCTCCATCACATACTTGCAGAATGCAAAGCTATACAAAATCCTAGTGAATGGTGTATCTAAATGAGAGACATTCACCTAAACTGAAGCCTATTAAGATGATGAAATCATTTCAGAACTTGAGGAATCACTAATCCCTGGGACTTAGTATGAGCAATGGGTCAAAATAGATATTTCAGATCTCAGTGAATGTCACCCCATTATACATTCTACATACCCCTCCAAGTACCTGGACCAATTCTGTTATGCTTACTGGAAAAGTGAAACAACCATAATCCATATTGCAAAAGACATAAAAATAAGAATCATTCCAGATGTTTATAGCGTTAGTGATATTAGAGAGATATTGCTTGTTGAAAATGGTCTGCGGTAATTACGTTTGCGATATTTTGACGTTTATCAAATGCGCGATTCACTTCTTCACGTCTCTAACGCTAATAACGTTAGCGCTTCGCGTAATTTACGGTTACATATCGTTGAGTGTTATTATAAATACGGCACACAATTGTCCTGCGCAGTTGACAAAATAGAACAAATCGCATGAGATTTCTGAGGTTAAGGTTTTTATTTATCATTGTGTTGATTGTTTAGATGGTGATTAGTTTGTTTTGTGGTTTGCATTCTAATATGCAAATAGTAAGGTTGTTTGGTTTTTGATTTTATAAGTATATACAGGAAAACATAGGTTATGTCACTTTCTACATAACACAGCGCTACGCTATTAAATTATAGTGATGGCAATAGCTCTTATTTCCAAATAAATTTTAAGCAGACCGTTATAAAAATGGCGGTACATAAATACCGCACCAAATGCGGTAATTGGCAATATCTCTTTAATAATACATTGAGTTAACGGAGCTAATTTTACATTCTAATTTCTCGGATAGTTTTGTTTCAGTGGATTTAATTTTTTCATGGTAACTATAAATTGAGCGAATTTATTGAAATTTTAACCAATAATGTAAAAATTTCATTGACCTAAATGTGCACATTGCTGGTAATATTTTTCCATGAAAATGTTATTTTATAATATGGAACTAATTACTGTTTTCATCCTACACAACACTTGTTGGGAATATTTTATATACACTTCATTCATAATATGGAATTCATTGGTGCGAGTTATTATTTGTTAAAGTGATATTAAAAATCGGATTATGCATAGTACAGTTAACAAAAGAGATTCCTTGCTTGCTCAGAAAAGGAAGTAGTTAAAGCTGATGCCCCTAAGTCTTCTAGATGTGATTCATTGATAGTCATAGTAGAAGACCCCGCCTTATTCTTATTGTTAGTGTTGAAAAGCTTATTAGCGACATTTATTTTATTGACATTGACAACTAGTGACAATTTATTTTTTAGACGACGACATCTGAAAGTTTCTCGTTCTATATTCATTTACATACAGAAAGTTGCATTTTGAGTGTTCCATGTGGTAAAAGGGGCAGTTCCGTACTGCAAAACACTTTCGGGATGCTCTGGTAGAGATATACATATTCCATCTGCCTCCAATCCAATAAATAGTAATAATTTTCCTGGGGGTACAATCAACATTACTTTTTGCAAATTAATATTGACATTGCAAGTATCATTAAGTGCATTATATTGTTCAATGAATAAAATGTTTATAATTTTCTATTATTTATTTTTTTTCCTCAGTGTAATTGGAAAAGTTTTGGATCTTATGAGTCATCTAAAAAATGTTGTGTACGCCGCGGCTGGAATACTACTTTGTCGGACTCGTCTGTTGCTAGCCTCGCTTCGCTCGTCACGCAATTTCCAAACTTGTCCAACAAAGTAGCACTTTCAGTCCTTGGCATACAAATAACTATCCATACTGACGTTTAATGGCAGTGTTCATTTGTCAATCAGGCGCCAGCTAGCATGTGAACGTGAAATTTATCTCCTCAGCTAGCCGTAGAAAACGTAACTTTCTCGGCTCCGTGAAGCTGGTAAAATTCAACATTCTCATAGTGTAGGATAAAATAGTATATTGTATACCTAAGCGGTAAAGTGGCATTTTTCAGGCCGAAAGAAGATATGTCCACTTCCTGAGTCCTGAAAAAAGCTCTTTACTACCGTAGTTAACACATAATTCTTTTTTCCTTCGACCGTGTATTAACATATGCCATTCACGTTCTCAAAATTGGACAAAATCATACATTAATGACCCCCATTAATGCATGATTTACATTTATCAACGATTTCTCTGTAGGCAACCCAACGCACATCTTATACATTATATTTATATTGACAATTACCTGTGGTGTAGGCAACCAAACATACATTTCAGTGACATTAGTCGTTTTTGACAATGACAAATAAATACACTTATACAGTCGACGGAAAAGCTTTGTAACTAACACGAGTATTAAAAGGGCAATTAACAATTTCGAACATCAACGCACTCGCTCTGCTCGTGCGTTAAATTATCTCGATTAATAGCCCTCATTAATACACTCGTTGGTTAAATAACTATTCCTACACAATAATGGTTGGTAATATTTTTATATGAATATATTATTTTAAAACATGAAATTCATTACTGTTTTTAACTTACACAATAATTGTTGGTAATAATGAAATTCATCACTGTGAGTCATAATTTTTCAAAGTGATATTGAAAATTGGATTATAAGTACAGTTAACAAAAGAGATTCCTTGCTTGGATAAATTTGATAACTGTACTTGCTTGGAGAAGGAAGTAGTTGAAGCTGTTGTCCCTACGTCTGCTATATTTTCTATTAAAGGAGTCGTCTTTTTAGCAATTTTAGTAGATGTAGATTCATTGATAGTCATAGTAGAAGACCCCGCCATATTGTGAGTGCTGAAAATAGGGATGGCGATCTCAAATCGATTAATCGAAGAATCGATCCCTAGGGCCGAATAAATCGATTTTTTAAATCGATTTGTTGTAATGAATCTTCTACCCTTGAGAATCGACATTCGATTTTTTCTGTATTTACCAGTATCGTAAGATCATCTGTTCCTTGTGAGCGCCTTTTTTCAATTGCCGGCAACATCGCCAGTGATGAGCGGAACCGCTTGGATACCAATAGAATTGACAGATTGTTATTTCTCAAAAGCTTAGATATGAAGCTATCTATTTTCTTAACTTTTCAATGTGACAAATACATTTAGAAAATAAATGTCCTCTTTTATACCTGATTTGATATTTTGATACGGTTCCTTGTTTTTCATAAAATGGATTTATATTTACATTGTAAATACAAATTTGAAAGAAATCGGTTTTTTAAAAATCGATTTTTTAGACTTCGATTTTTTTATGAATCGATTAAAAAATCGATCTTTTTTGGAAATAATCGCGATCCCTAGCTGAAAAGCTTGTTAGCGACATTTATTTTATTGACATTGACAACTGCAACAATTTATTTTCATACTGACGTTTAATGGCGGTGTTTACTTGTCAATTAGGGCGCCAACTAGCGTGGAAACGTGAAATTCATTTTCTCGGCTAGCCGTATAAAACGTAACTTTTTTAATGGTGAACCATTTTACCTATTTAAAGCACGCCTCAGCGTGTTTAAATCGAACTTTAAAAAACGCGCGTGTTTTAAAGTTACCGTGACAACATCAACAACTCGAGAAACGAAGTTTAAATCTATGGTCTAAATCATGTACCTATAAATGACAATGTTTTTATTATTGATCTGACAGGAGTAGTTTGTAACGTCAAAACTTTTATTCGAACAATATTTAATAATGTCAAATTTATAAATTAAAATGGAAAGTGCCGTTGGCATTGTTTGGAATATTAATATTTCGATTTTTCAAATCTCAGGAATTGGTACTTAAATTATTACTATTGACATTCACAGAGCTCAATAAGGTTGAACTTTCATCAAAATACAAATTAGTTTATGTTTTTCTCATTTCCATGACAAAGCAAGGTATACATCATATACATCACAAATTCAACCATTTGACATTTAGTTCTCATTTCCATCCATGATTTCCATTTCTTGTTGTTGTAGTTAGTAGTTATAGACCAGTATTTATAATTTCAAAGTTCACCAATAAAAAAAAGCGTAAAGTATTAGTGGATAACTGGTCTTTAAAACACTTGCTCTATTTTGAGCACTGAAAAATCGCGCGTGTTTTAAAGACCTCCATATCCACTTTAATATACTATTCTCGGCTCCGTAAAGCTGGTAAAATTCAACTTTCTCGTAGTGTAGGATAACAAAAAATCATCTGTCATTGCGTATTTGGAAATAAATATATAGTTTAATTTTTATTCCAATCATTTAATACTAATGAAAGTAGAATGGATCGTAATTCACAGCTTTCAGGAACAAACACATTTGTGGGACCTGAAGAATGCCAGTCATATAGAGAGGATTAAAAAATAGATTCATATACAAAGTGATTGCCCAATAGTTTGACACTTAATTGTGTAACCCTTTCATGAGAGAAACTTTTAATTATGTAAAAATGAATTATTTGTAATTATATTATATCCAAATATTTTTTGAAAATATTTTGTTTGCAATGCCATTATTGCTAAATAAACTATCTATCTATCTACTTAAAACTTTGGTTGAGTTACCACAAGTGTTCCCTACAAGTTAATTCTCAGTGCTTTCACTAATTTAAATTTTGTAAAACTTTTATGAACAATGAGTTGAATAGGGTACAAAAACCTCGAAAGTATCTTGTACCATTTATCAAATATTAATTCGTTTGATGACAACTACTGAATCCTTCCTTTTCTATTGGATATTATGTAAAAAACATACGGATCCTATCTTCCCATCAGAATCCACTATCAACAAAACTGTGTTGATTGATTGAACATTGCGGAGTACCTACTTCTTCGAGTTAGAAGACGTAAAAACCGAATTAACAAATGAAAATTTCAAAGGCAGTATAAACAAAAACTGTAGCGGAAGTAATAAATAACATTTAAAATTAAATTAGGAGCTTTTTATCCATTAGCACGCCTAAATTGTTCTAACGAGTAATAATTTTTAACAAATCACCGCGAAAAGTACAGGCACTACATTGGTGGTCACTTGGTGAATATGAAGAATTATAATAGCTTCAAGAAACACGTCAAGAATACTAATCGGGATTTTGGGTTGGCAATAAAATGTAAATCGGTAATATACGTGTATAGGTAACATAGGCGTAGATAAATGGGAAAGACCACTAGGTGATGAAATCTTTTGAAATCAATTCATCATGATGTGTTTTCAGTGTCCAGACAATATCATGTGTCAAAATCGTATTTAGTGGATTTCCTGGCGTTTTGAAATCCTCATATTATTCCAAATTGGGAAATGTCCGATACAAGTGGGCGGTGGTATGACGTAGGTACTAACCCCTAACATTAACTGTCTCACACAGAACCACAGGTATCCGGATTTACTAATATGGTTAACTGCTTGAGGTCTACTACGTCATACTGCAATACACCAATGTACTTTTACAAGATATTTCGCGTAAAATTTTATATTTGAAATAAACATTATTTAATCTAATGCACTATTAATATTGTGAAGCTGACGAAAAACTACATCATTTGGTAGTTTTTAGGCATAGGGATCACAATTATGCTAAAAAATTAGTGGTCTTCCCCGTTGTCAATAAAAGAGTGGAGATATTCAGTGCAATCTCTTTTCGCGAATAGCAATATCTTATCAACATTCCAAAAAATGGTATTTTGGTCACCATGTTAATTAGGATTATAATATGACTTGTCAAGTTTATATCAGCAATCCAATTCTTGTTATTGCCAAAGCTTTTTTAGTTGATCCTATTTCGAAGGGTTATTTATTCAAATAATTTGTAAGGGAATTATCAAGCTGCAAATTTTTCAAAAAAAGAATATCACCCTCAAGTGTAATGTGATCATTCAATTAATTTGCAATTTTTCTAAATGTTTCTGTCCAAATGAGGAGTAGCAAGTGATATTATTTTTTCATTTTTTCATGCTCCATTCTCTACCATATTTAACATAGTAGTGAGTACTTTCCCTCTTTAATCTAGTTTTCCAGGTGTGACATTCCCCAGTAACCAATAACCTCTTAAACGGTGAAGGGTATGCCGATGATATCGTTGTCCTTTTTGTTGGGAGGCACATTACCGTTCTCAGGGACCTCATGCAAAGGGCTCTGAATAGGGTACATGGGTGATGTAACGAACACGTACTTGCAGTTAATCCTGCCAAGGCTGAAATAGTTGCTTTCACCAAAAAGAGAGGTATAAGACCTGAGGGTCTAAATCTTGATGGAATACCACTGCCGGTGGTTGAACAGGTGAAGTATCTAGGGGTGATCCTTGATAAATCAATGACATGGAAGGCTCATCTTGATAGTCGCCTAAGCAAGGTGACAAACACGTATTGGGCCTGTAGAAGAGCCATTGGTCCGAGGTGGGGACTGACCCCCAAAACGATCCTATGGTTCTATAGAGTGATTATGCTGCCTATGCTCACATATGCGGCTCTGGTCTGGTGGCCGAGGGTAACCTTGGTCACGGCTAGATCGCAACTGGCACGCCTTCAAAGGGTGGTCAGTTTGGGGGCAACTGGCTGCATGAGGACTACACCAACTGTTGCGATGGAGGTGATCCTTGGTGTTAGGCATCTCCACCATATGATCGAGGCTGAGGCGGGGAGGGCTTTCCTGCGCTTGAAACGGCTGGGATACGTGCGAAGAGGGGAAGAGTGCAGGCACGTCAAGAAGCTCCGGCTCCTGGAAGATATTCCAGTTCTGGCTCGAGCGGCTGATGAATGCCTGCGTAAGTACTACTTCGCTACCCCATACAGGGCCATGATACGGGACAGAGAGTCCTGGGAAAAAGAGAGGAATACACAGCCTAATGGGACCGTCTGGTACACAGATGGCTCATGCTCCGGTGATAGAGCAGGGGCTGGAATTTACTCCAGGAACCCAAGAACACAGGTTTGTGTACCATTGGATGAGGGTGTATCTGCATATCAGGCCGAGATATATGCTATCTTGGAATGTGCGCAGATAAACCTAGACAGAGGTTATGTGGATCGACGCATAACCATATACTCCGACAGTCAGGCAGCAATTAAAGCCCTGAGTAGGTATACCAGCAACTCAGGACTTGCTAACGAATGTCGAGAACGACTTGCTAATCTTGCAAGGCGGAACGTGGTGCGGCTAGAAATATTCCAGCCCACTCTGGTTTTGAAGGCAACGAAATGGCGGATGCACTGGCTGCGGAAGGGGCGGCAGCTCCTTTCTGCGGCCCGGGCCCGACCCTGGGCCTAACAAAACAAAAATACGCAAGGAGACGAAGAAGTAGCTGAGGAATCAGCGCCTCGCTCATTGGAATGCTCTGCAGGGTCCTAGACAATCCAAACTTCTACTGAAGGGATGGACTGATGGACACGCCAGGGCAGCCACTGAACTACCAAGGAGTAGGCTGAGGAAGATAGCAGGACTCCTAACAGGGCACTGCTGTATGAGGAAACACCTCCACAACTTAGGAGTAGAGGAAAGTTCCCTATGTAGGGGTTGCGGCATGACTGATGAAACATCAGTCCATGTTCTCTTAGAGTGTCCACACTGGGATGTACTACGCAGGCGAATCTTCGTAGTCCCTGTTATGGACCCTGGAGACACAAGCAGACATCTATTGGAAAAGGTTGATGCCTTTATTGAAGGGCTCGGTTTCATGGATGCCTAGGTAGCAGGAATGGCACAATGGGCCCGCCAGTGGCCTCAGTGTCAGAACCTTCGCTTGAGTTGTCCAGGACAAGGCTCGCCTGCACATTTAGTAGTAGTAGTAGTAGTAACCAATATTCTATTATTCACAAGAAAGTGGGGAATAAGTTGAAAGTAATTTGTTAGATTTTAGAAAATTTAGCTCGAAGGTATATTTATTACTGGAACTAGTCCAAATTACTCGAATAATTATGGGTTAAAGTCAAAATAGATCGTCTCATTTTTTTATTGACTGCCGATATACAGTGTTGCCAGTAGATAAATTCAAGCTTCAGGTAATAACATTGCTATTGACAAAACCATGAACCATTCCTGCTATGAACGGAGAAACGGAATACACAATTACTTGACCATATTGCTGTATGTTATAAGCATAACAATACTGTTTACACAACAATTTTTTCAGAATATGCAAGCAGAATAGCACTGATTGTTATTTGTACGAAATTATCATTTTCTGAAAAAAAAAAATACAATTGTTCGGGAAATAAACTAGTTGTATTTGGTAACGCGCTTTACAAAATACGACAATTTTACAGGAAATAAGTATACCGTTTTTGACAATTCTCCTAATGTCTAATAAACCCCATTTGTGACTTCAAAAATCATTGATTGCTATCGGCTGAAAAGGAAATGTATTCTGCACCAATTGTATATAATTATTGTATTTTTAACAATTGTTCTTTTCAAACATTATCCTTAACGTATTGTTCTTCCAGTATGTAAAATACAGTTCAATTGAATTTATTTTTCCAGTCTTGGAATTGATGTTTTTACATAACTCCATACTGCGGTGGATCGATTGTGGTGGAACCAGCGGTTGTGTTTACTGGTTTCTAGGTCCAACACGTCGATAAGTGATTTACTTACGTTCAGACGTCGGTAAGTAAATTATCTACCGACGTCTTAGCCATACATACATTTAAGTTGTTCTGAATAATATATTACTTCATTCATTACATAAAGAGAAACAAAAAAATAAGATTTATTTATATTGACAGTTAGGTACCTGTGGTGTAGGCAGCCAAACATACATTTTAATTTTTGACGTATGAAACAAATAAATATTTTTAGTTTTTAAAATTAAGAGAAACGAATACAACTTATACAGTCGACGTAAAAGCTTTGTAACTAATACGAGTATTAAAAGGGAAACAATTTCGAACATTAACGGTCTAGCAGAGCTAGTGCATTAAAGTATGTCTATTGTTAATGGCCCTTATTAATACACTTGTTGGTTAAATAACTATAGTGATACCTATTAATGAAACTAAATAGTAATTTACTTTACCTTCGACCCCCCCTGTAATCAGCCAATAACACACAGTCGGTATCAATGTAATGATGTCTATTACGTACTGTAAAAAAAACGCACAGTTGTAAAGTAAATCGCACTGCTTCCCTAGCAACATCTTAGCAACTGTCAATAGACGTCGCCATTTTATTCAAAAATTAATTATATTAATTATAATTGAAAAATGGACTTTTGATTATCAACAATATATTAATAATGATTAAACGTGTTAGTTCTTCAATATGCTTCTTTCATTAGTAATAGAGACAATAGAGTAATAGAGATGGACATATAAGTTTACCAAGCACCTCTAATAATGTAACTGTTGTTTCTTATGCTTCAACAAGCAAAGGAAGCGATTTATGATTTTTATTTAATAACTGTACTGTTACTATAAACAATTATTATAATACTTAACTGATATTATGGAAATAAATGTTATACTTACAATAAAATTATTAAAAATATCTCTTGTTGATGTTGTTCCAGTATTATTGATAATAAGATCATGAATACAAGTACAAGTAGGTCGTAGGTGATGCACTTTACGCACTCACGGAATTACGCACGATGCCGCGTAGCATTTCGAAGAATGCATTTCCTCGGATTGTACACCAGCTGAAATTAGAGTTCGTTGTCTATATTTATTTATAGAAAATTTATTTTCATGTTTTTTAACCCCTCCAGAGCAGATTTTTTAATTTTTTCTTCATGTTGTCGTAGATAAAGTTTTGTATGACACTTGTGCGTGAAGTACTTTTGCGCACTCGTTGCGTTGCATTTTCGCAGCTCGTGCGCAAAAGTATAACTTCACGCACTTGTATCATAAAAATAACTTTTTAGACACTTGGTATTTAATATACTATTATAGGTTCCGGGATGCTTTGCATCAGCATCAATCTTTGAAAAAGCGAAAATATTACAATTTTATTGCTTTTAAATTAGGATAAAATTGTATGGGTTTCGAAATACGAATCTTCATACAAATTAACATCACACAGACCTGTATAATTTTAATTTAGTGCCAAACGTTTCATGTTTCTATTTATATTGTATAATAAGAATGACCTGATGTAATATTTTAATAATTAATCAATCATAACCGCAACAGAGATACCTATATATAAATTTCTGATGCGCAAAATAGCTTGTAAGGTAACATAAAAGAACAGCAATCACTAACCTGTAACTCGCAAAAGTCGAAAAAAATACTCAGGGAAAGGACACACGTGCCAGTCAACGTTGTGAATACACCAATCGCAATTTCACATAAGTGCACAAAATATATTAGTTTCCTGAATAAAAAAGAAAAAATATTCAACATTAATCGCCTACGAACAGCTGATATTATAGCCAATTTTACGATCGAATGAATGGTTTATTGTTTTTGTCCTGCTACTTTCTAGCCGGCCTACGTTTGCGTAACAGGAATTCATTTGAGTACGGCATTTCTTCGTCGGCCCACCGGATTCGCACAGACCCAACTGTGTGAATTCATTTTATATGCTTACAAGAGATAAGGCACTTTAACGGTTGAAGACCGGTTTGGAATGATCGATAAAAAATCTGTATTATTATGTTAAATAACGTATTTTAAAACCACTTTTGCTTTCGGACCTAGTATTCAGAAGTGTTGGAAATTTTACAAGTATAGGAGCTGACAAGCACGCTTGAACACTGTTTAGGATTCATATTCATATGCTTCCCACCTTTATACACTGTGTCCGTAAAGTATCGAACAAAAAATTCATTTTTCGCTAAACAGACCATTTTAAGAAATAATCCTCAAACAATTCACCGTATTTTAAAATAATAATCTAATATACAGGGTGAATTACTTTCGAGCATTGACAAAATCAAACTTGTGCAGGAATTGAACGAAGATGATTCCGATAGAAGAATCCAATTTTGCGAAAAAATGCTGGATAAATGTCACCGAGACCCTCTCTTTTTACAAAACATTGTTTTTTCTGATGAGGCCACTTTCACGTTAAATGGCGAGGTTAACCGTCAGAATTGTAGATACTGGACAAAAGAAAACCCCCACTGGATGAGTGAGCATCATACACAATACCCGCAAAAGGTAAATGTATGGAGCTGAAGTTATGATAATGACAAAGAAACAACAAGAAGACCTGAACATTTTTGAACGAAAAATACTAAGAGTAATACCAAGAAAATAACTCAAAATGAATATAGGAGGAGAACAAATGAAGAACTGAAAAAAGACATCCAGAGGGACATCATAAGTGTAATAAAAGAGCAAAGGTTGAAATGGTTGGGGCATGTGTGGAGAGCAGGCCCAAACAGCACAATTTATGCGATGACTGAGTGGAAGCCAAGTGGCAAAATAAAAAGAGGGAGGCCGAAATCAACGTGGCTACAGGAGGTTGAAGATGACATAAACTGTCTAGGTATCCGAAACTGGAAGGCGAAAACAACCGACAGGAAACGGTCGAGGAACATATTGTAATTAAACTGATTTAAAAACTTGGAAATGGGGCCCGATCTCCTCCATAAAAATGGGGATCTAAAAAGCCGCTCCGGCGACTAAACCTCTCCTTGGGGTACATAGTCACTATATATTTAAATGGGGCAACGTACCTTGAGTTTTTAAGGGGTTATCTCGTACCTACTTCACGTGATTTGTTTCCCAGCAGACGTAATCCTGGAGGTCTTGATGAAAGTTTATGGTTTCAACAGGATGGTGCACCTCCACATTATGCTGGTTTCAATCCCTTGGATTATTTTATGTGGGGCCATCTGAAGAATGTTGTGTATCCAACGAAACAGCAATAAACAATATTTCTCAAGACACAATTAACAAGGTTCAACAAGAATTTGTAGACCGTTTGGGTTACTGTCAAATACAGCAAGGGCTGCAGTTCAAACATTTATAAAGTCATGTATTTCATCATATTATCCTGTTACTTTATAAGCACACACAGAACTATTGTATTTTTGTCCACTCTAGGTACCAATTGGAATCAACATGTGATACATTTTTGGAATCAGCTTAGCTAGAGTAATCCGAAAATTGAGACAAAATGAGGGAGTTCCATTAAAAAAAATGACGGCGACGTCATTACTCGAAAGTAATTTACCCTGTATATTAGACTATTATTCTAAAATATGGTAATAGGCCAGTCGGTATGGGTCATTTTAAATTTTTTTTTCATAAGTACCCTAAAGTAAGTATGTAGATCAATATAAAAAAAAGTTTACTAGTAATATATCGATTTCCCAAACTATAAAAAAAATCCAAAAACTTTTTTTTTTCGAAATTTTCCAATATTTCGCGCCGGGAGGAAGGTGGAGAAGAATAAAAAATACCACCGTGTATAGGAAGTGTTTTGCAATAAAAAAGGTGCGTTTTTTCCGTCCGATCAATGGTTTGTCCGTAAAAAATTCGGTAAACTAAGTATGTGTTCCAAAAATTCGGTAAACTAAGTATGTGTTCCGCATCCGCGCGACTTTATTTTCTGAAGCGCAGCGGAGTACATTAAAAACTATTGTACAGTAAAGTTATAATGTAGATATAAATAATTGTAATACGGCGTTTTTAAGAAGAAAGTGTCGGCTTTAAGATGGCATTTTTTTGTCATAGCACATAATCACATATATAATATAAATATTATATTCTAATAAAAAACCATTGATCCGACGAAAAAAGCGCAGGAATCCTTTTTTATTGCAAAACACTTTCCCTACACGGTGGTATTTTATTCTTCTCTATCTTCCTTCCAGCGCGAAAATTGAGATATTAAAAAAAAAGTTTTCGATTTTTTTTGAATTAGGGAAATCGATAGACTGGTAAACTTTTTTTTTATATTAATCTACATGCTTTGAGGTACTTATGAAAAAAAATCAGCCGTATTTCTAATTACTTGTTGTTGCCCCTATCGTCTGGCCTATAAATTAAAATCAAAAATCGACGTGTTCCGGAATTATTTCTTAAAATAGCCTCTTTATTGGTCGCGCATTGATGTACCTTCTACCATGGAGGCGGACTTACATTACACTCTTCTCATGAATGGAGTGATAAACTTGGGTAAAAAATTGCCTACACTGTAAAAAACTGGTTTGGGATGGGTAGTTGCTGGTAATATTTAAAAAAATGTCTTCTTTAATTTAGTACATGTTGAGAATAATGAATCTGAGGTAACAATTTTTAATCATATCTCGACATCAATTGATGATGACTTAAATTCAGCTCTTTCTAAGTTCTAGACTTATGAGGAAACGGCCTCAAAAGATAATCTTCCATCAGATGATAAACTCGCGGAAACTATTTTCCGAAACCCTAGGAAAATTCTCGAAAATGAAAGATTCCAATTCAACGCAAAGTACTTTTTGCCAAAATCTGACAAAGAATACCTAGAACTTGGTGATTAATTTCCTATCGCTTAAAAGCGGCTTCTTTCTCTTGAAAAAAGACTTTAAAAAATCCCGAATGTTATTCTCACTACAGCAAATTTATTACTGAATATGTAAAATTAAAGTGTGCAAAGTTTACACCGCGTTCTCTAACTAATTCTAAGGAAAATTTTTTTTTTATTCTTTCATTTTAGCTTAACGTGCCTCGACAGCGCTGGTCATTGGCACAGAAAAAATAGATACAAATATTTACATATAATTATTAGAAATTTTAAATTAGATTTTACGGTAAAGATTAGTAGCTTTCAAGAACTGTAAGACTTTCTTGATTTCGTTAGGGCTGTGGATCATTTCCTTGAGGTTAAGCCTTAGATCGAATTGTCGATATGTAGCAAAAAATTGTTTGCAGTCCGTCAGTATGTGCTTAACGGTCACAATATCATTACAGCTGTGGCAAACTGGACGATTTCCTGAAGACATCAGATATCCGTGTGTGAGTTTGGTATGGCTGATTCGGATTCTTCTGATTATAGTAGCCTCTCTCCGGGTTAAGAAGTTGAGGGAGAGAGAAGTGGTTGGATGGATATCATGAAGTGCTGTCACAGGTGTCGCCAAGAATCTTGTGTAAGGTTTTTGAAGTGGATCCTTAGGTCGGTTGCGAGTTGGACAATGTGTGTTGGGTCGTTATATTAGTGGTAGTCTTTCGCGTGGCGGTCCGCAGTTTCGTTACCATCAATCCCGATGTGAGATGGAAACCAGATGATTTCAATTCTTCTAAGGAAGGATTAGAATATTTTATTCAGCATTTGTGCATAGTGCGTGAACAAGCTATTTCGACAAAACTAAGAGTTGTTTTTGAATATATTTGTCTCACTACTTCTGAAAAACTCTGAATGACATAAATCTGTAAAGTTATTAGGTACAAAATTATTTATTCGATATTCTTTGCCGCTTCAGACTGAATAAATTCGCATTAACTTCAGATTTACGGAAGATAATTCGATAAATAGTCATAAATCCTGAACAATGCTTTCTACAAAATATAATGGGAAAGGCCTGACCTGCCCCTACAACGTATTGAACTGAGAACCCTGAACTACGGTTGAAATTTCGCTCCCTTCATCGGTTAACGTGTCTTGCAAGAAATCGCAAGCGTTAATCACTCCAAATTTCCTTTAGCCTCAAATTCTCTTGTGGCCAAGACTTATATGGACGATATCATCTGCCACAAATTCCGAATCTGGATCAATCCGAACTTCAAACTCTTATTACTGTTTATACTTATAATTGCTTGAAGCTACATAAGTGGGCCTCAAATAATTCTAAAGATTCTTCTTAAATATCGAATTCTAACGACACTAAATTTTATGAAAATTCCGAACAAACTATTGATCTTATTCCAGATCATTCTCAAAACAAAGTCCTGGCTCTAAATTGGATCTGGTAACTGATAACTTAAGTATTTCTGTTCCCATCAGTGTTGCTAGGTGTGGCGCATTTAAAATTGAAATGGCGTTTGAAATTTTAGTGAATGCGCCAGGGCGCCAAAATTGGCGCTTTAAAATTAGAACTTAAGCGTGTAGTTTAACTCTGAGTATATAGTCAAAAAGTTTAGCAAGTTATAGAGTCTATCCAGACTCCAGACCAAGAACGTGGTCCAATCTGTAGATGATAAAAAAAGAAAGCGACAAGAGAGCTGCTGACATAAGTGTCATGTGCCTGTTGTGACCTAGTCTGTGGCTGAGACAGTACTGACAGGTGACAGCTGACAATTATAATTTTTTTCTGTAGTTCTTAGTTCTGTTACCGTTACCACAGAATACACTGGTGTATTCTTTGCCGTTACCGGTTTCCAGTCTTCCAGATAAAAAATTGGAGAATATATGAGGAAAATAGAAAAAATTCGAAAATTTAATAATGACTAGTCTAGTAACATGTATATCTACTTTGAAGTAAGACTAGATAGGTAGATATAACAATATTTTTTACAGTTATTTGTTTTGAAAGCAATTTGTATCTATAATTTTTCAAGATCTGATAAAAAATCTGCATTAGCATTAGTAAAATGATTTTTGGCACCCAAAAGCAATAGCGGATATTTAAATCTACCATCGTAGTTTTTACGCGTGACGCTAGCTTGTAGCGTCAAATGTGGTCACGTTGTATGAATTAGAATCATAGATTAAAAATTAGAATAGAGCGCTATCTGAAACCATAGGTGACGCATTTTTATGTCAACATTGGCGCATGATAGTTTGTAATACCTGGCAACATTGGTTCCCACTACCATTTTTATATTTCCCGTAACAAAAAGCAAAATTCTTTCAACCATAGCGCGATGCTTTAATCCGCTTGGGCTCTACAATCCTTTCATATTATTAAGAAAAGTTCTAGTCAAACAATTGTGGGTAGCTAAAATCATCTCAAACGACGAAATCACCGATACAGACATATTGAATGACTGGCAAGCTTTTATTACCCATATTCCGCACCTAGCTCAACTATAAATTTCATTTCAAACATTTTTTTCAATAGCCAAATATCGTTATGCTGGATCAAATGTGAACCGTGTTATTGGTTCATATTTGTAGGCAACAGTCTCCAAAATACAAGAAATAACAAAAGAATAGTTCTGGAGGTATGTAAATATTATAGAAAATCCTGCTGATCTTATATCTCGCGGAACCCCAACAAAAATTTCAATTTTTAACGAACTTTAGTGGCACGGACCGAACTTTTTAATGGAACACGTTATATACATCAAAATATAACAATTTCGCATATCAAAAAATAGCAGATTTCCAAAATTCCTGAAACAAAAACTGATAGCACCAACAGAAGAGAACTTATGGATAACTTCATTTTAGAACTTTCCTAGGTACACCATGAAAAGATCCTGGGTTCGAGTCCCAATGTTTTCGGTTTTTCAATGTTCAGCGTGGGTAATCTTGTTTCCACCAACGTTTTTTTTGGGGGCTCTGAAAGTGTGTTTTTGAGAATTCACGTTTGTAATATATTACCTATGAATGATATTTGTAAATATAATGAAAGAAGTGGGTGGAAATTGAACAATCACAAGTCAGAACCACTTTATTTAATATTTCACAAAATATTTACAAATCTACAACTAATTTCATTAGAAATATAAAATTATCAAGGTATAGTTTAATTTACCAGTGAATAGAATATCATAAAATTAATACTACTGCAACAAGCCCTTGGTAAGTAATATTTAAACAGGTACACAGCAAAACTATTGACTTTATATTAAAAACCAAATTCTTTTAAAAAAGTCTAGTAAGAACAAATGTATCCATTAGGGTGCTTTTTCAGACTTTTTTTTATTTTCGCTTCCGACCCAAAATCTTGTTGGAAATGCCCAAAAAATAATTCCCTGAAAATTTGAGTTCTTAATATTAACTCTCAAGTATTCGCACAAAGCGTTAAAATATTTCCCATTTAAAATACACGAAACCTTAATGATTTTTTTTAATATGTATATCTCAGCCGTATTTAATGCTATCAGACTGTTCTGAAGTGGGATTTAATTTGATGAACTGATAACTCTACAAAAGTGCTTAGTGTGGCATAGCTGTAATTTGCACCTGAGAAGGTACCGGTCACTGAATCAGATTTTGACGAAAAATTCTCTCATTTTTTGAAGACAACAAATATGAATCTTACCAATTCAACTAAGTTTACTCTATAAATCCAGACGTTTTCAAAATATCTTAGAAGAATAAGAATTGTATAGCAGAATCTGAACGGTACTATCTCACAGCTACGGCACCACTAAGCACTATCAGTTCATAGCAAATCCCACTTTAGAACAATATGATAGCATTAAATACGGTTGAGATATAGATATTTAAAGAAAAATCATCAAGGTTTGATGTGTATTTGAAATGGGAAATATTTTAACGCTTTGGTTGAGTACTTAAAGAGAATATTAAAAGCTCAAATTTTCGAGGAATTTCCAACAAGATTTTAAGTAAGGAGGGAAAATAAAAAGATAAGTCCCCATAAAAAGCACCATAGTACCCATATTTGGTATAAAAGGACTATCTACTACAACTGATAGAAATTCAACTTTAGAAATGATTCCGGCCCGTATTTTTAATGTTATTTTAAAAAATTTAAACGTATGACCATTGATAAAATAAAATAATCCAAATTTAATGAATGGCTCGCAATACGTTTGGGCATAAAATTTTTGAAATTTTACGACCATTTTAATTTTTGATTTATCTGGTAGAGACACGTATACTGTAGACACGCTGTATACTATCTGTAAAAATTATTATCTTGTAGGTATATATGTGCCATTATTTTTTTAAATTTATTCAATTTAAATTAAGAAAATTCTAAAGGGAAACAAACAAAAAAAAACAATAAATTCTATTATCTAGCAACAGTCTTTTCATGGCACTAGAGATGAGTGCTATCATTTATTTCACATAAAAATGTTCAACCTCCTTTCATATATTTACATGTACTGTAATAACAAAAACTAAAACAATGTATAATCGAAACAAATTTTTATAAGTAACACTCTGAAGGAAAAATCTGAAAACAATATAAATAACCAAAAAGGTTGAAGTATTCGGGTTTTTTACATTTTCAGGTGAGTATGGTCAATTCAAACACTTGTTTTTTGGAAATAAAATTATGGAAAATATGTTTAATAGAGCAACATTACGTTCTGAGTAGAATCTGTCAACTTTACGCAGAGTTTCATTAATTGCTTTAATATGGAATCCAAATAACGGAACAGTGAAAGAATGATTTAACAATTGGACTGGAAAACATTAACGAGATGTCAATATAGAGAATTTCAAAACAGGAGAGTGGCGGTGTTACTGAAAAATTAGGTCAGGGATCAGCAGTACCAAAAAGGAAATGAACAATTTAAAATCATTCGGCCTTGTGTAAAAGAATAACAGTGCTATTTCCATTTCTCATAGGTTGACATAAAAAATGTTCAATACCATTTTTTTAGAGCATATCAAGTTAGGTATCAATATAAGTCAAGTAGGAATATACAGGGATTATAAAAAAATGGAAAAATATACAGGTTCAAAAAAATAAATATTTTTATTGTATTTTGGTGTAATATTACACCCTATATAATTTTACTTAACACATACTAATAACTTGATTTATATCAAAAAACTTATACTGAGCACTTTTTTGTACAATCAGAAATGGACATAAGGAGAAAACAAAACTGGATTTGTGATGAAAAAAATTATTCTACTGTTCAAAACGTAGCAGAAGAATGAACATTAGATGAAGAGGTTTGGGAGATTAGAATTTGAAAGCACCTACAACAATGAAGAAAAAGCCAATCAAGGGGTAAACAGGAATAATTACATAGTGCCAACTGTAGAGGATAAACATACAGCAATACCAAGTGATGAAGAAGTAATAAGAAAAATAATGAGAGGACTGAAAAATAATAAATGTAGAGGTGGAAATAGAATAATTGAAGAGCTAATAATAAAGGAGGTGAATCACTCAAGGAACAAATTTATTTAATTTGCTCAATGGTAGCTTAAAAGCGTAATGGAAGATGGATACCTAGATTATCTTTATTAATTTTATTTACTTTGAAATGAAATAGTATTATCATTTTCTTTGAGTTAACTGTATAAACCCTCACTTCGTGGAATCTACTCATCATATGGTTTTAAATGAAACTAAGTGTTTTTAAATGACTCCACAATATATTTCTAAAAATCTGTAAATTGCAATTTACAGATTTTTAGAAATATATTGTGGAGTCATTTAAAAACACTTAGTTTCATTTAAAACCATATCATTTTCTTTGTAATAAAACTTGTAATTTCTGGTTTCTACACAAAATGTTAATATTAAATGATAATTGATTTGTAACTCTCTTCTTGGTAATGGATCTCTCACGGTTCTTTTTAATATTTTTTATTCTTTTATTCTCAGTTTTTTTTTTTACTTTTTTGTAGTTTTTCTTTATTTTTGAATTGTATTCATAGTTATAGTGTATAGGTATAAGTATTTAACTGGTTGAGTGGAAGAGCAAATTCTTGATTTATTCAAGAAATTTGAACCCTGCCGTTTGGGAAACTGCTGTGTAACATGAAGAACCTTTTTATGTATATCTTTACTTGTATGCACTGTATGTTTGGCCAATAAAAGCATTTATTATTATTATTAATTAATAGCGCGGCTCTGCCAAGAAGAAGTGTTACACAAACACTTAGAAGCAATTATCATAACAATTTTAACCTGCGAAAACTACAGAGGACTGTCAGTACTTGATGTTGTATATTTGCACAAACTATTAAAAGCAGACTTGGTAACTACAAAGAAAGGCCAGTTGAGGATTGCCAATGCGGTTTTCTAAGGGGAAGGTCAACCAATAATCAAGTATTCTCTCTACTGCAAATATTGTCCCGTACGAACACAATAAAGCAGCCCATGTCATTTTCATAGACTTTATATTATAACAGAAATGAAATATACAGAAGAATGAAAAAAATTGAAGATACTAGACAAAATGAAAAGATTAACAAATTTAACACTGACAAATACACCGATACCCGATATCAACAACTTTATCCAACTTCACAATAGAAAACTGAGTATTCACACAAAAGAAACTATATTTACTCACAAACATCAATCTGGCCTACGCTGACTACCTACTTGTTTTAAGGAGTCTGGAAAATAAATAAAGGTTCAACAGTTAAATGACAATAAACCAAAATACATCAATATAATAATGAGCAACTGGATAGAGATTTGACTTTTCCGAGTATTTACAAGCAAAATAAGCTACTAAAGAAATTTAAATCGAAAGCGGTATCAAGAAAAACAAAAAAGAGAATTTATCAAACGATCATAAAACAGACACTTTTATATGGAGTAGAAGTGTGGATAATGCATAAAACAGAAACTACTAGATGTATGAGAGAAAAAATATTTAAAAATATATGTGGGAAGAAAAGTAAAAGATATCTAGATCGGAAGAACAAATCAAGAGCTCATAGAACTTCCGATTTCGACGGTAGTAAGGTCGCAACGTATAAAATACTTGCAGAAAGAGAGACTTGCGAATAACAGAATTACAAAAGGAGGAATGTAAAAGGAAGGAAGACCAAAAAAGAAGTGGTTAGAGGCAGT